>CAWUFW010005019.1:600000-880000 GCA_963921515.1 Calotriton arnoldi
AAAAGTTGGTTCCAACCAATCAGCTACCAGCACCCTCTAGAACCTTCCCAGCAGAGGCAGCTCTCCTCAGATTTTCCTAGCACAAGTGGGAAGTAAGTATCCCAGATTATAGAGAACTGACTCGCCGGGAGGAGGGTGGGTGCATGTGAATCTATGAAAGATACCAATACTGGATAACTGTAGTTACAGGTAAGTAACTGGTTTTCTTATCCAGTATTGGGGTATCTTTCATAGATTCACATGCCTGAATCAGAGTAGCAAGCAGTAAGCCAAAAGTATTGTCGTTTGCGGATGGTGGGAGACAGGTGTTCAGAAACTCCCAAAATGCATCCATAATGGTTGAGAAATTTGTAACATACGCAAGCCTTTAAGGAATTAAAATGCATATTAAGAAACGTTACCGAAATAAAGCAAGAATATTAACATAGAAATATATCTATATATCCAGCTATTAAACATATAAAGAAGCATGTTACATGAAACATGGTAGCATATAAAAGAGAAAATACCTGAATCTGACCTTAATGAAAGATGGCGTAGGACCGCTTGTCCAACCGCAGCATCATCTTGTTGTGCAGATTGCAGACAGTAATGCTTCGTGAACGTGTGGACATTTTTCCATGTCGCAGCACGACAGATGTTCTCCAGAGTCACTCCAGCAAACAATGCTGTAGACGCTGCCACAGTCCTGGTAGAATGAGCTTTGACCTTTCTCTGCACAGGTTTGTTGGCTTTGTCATGGCAGAAATGAATCGTAGAAGCTAGCCATCTGGCTATTGTTGCCTTTGTTACTGCAGTCCCAAGTGTCGCTTGACCATAGGCCACGAACAGTTGGTTGGATCGCCTGATGTCTTTAGTCTTCTGGAAGTAGAATTTTAAACAACGCTTAACATCAAGAGAGTGCAAAGCGCTCTCAGCTGGAGTGGATGGGTCCGGAAAGAAAGTTCTTAACTTTACCGGTTCATTCAAGTGAAATTGAGACGGTACTTTAGGGATGAAACTAGGATTTGTTCGAGGAGTTACGTAGTCCTTAGTGAAGCGTAAAAAGGGTTCTGCGATAGTGAAAGCTTGAATTTCACCAACCCTTCGTGCAGAAGTAAGAGCCAGGAGAATGGCAACCTTCCACGTGAGGAATTTGAGCTCAGCTTTGTGGATAGGTTCAAATGGTCGTCTCATTAATTGCGCTAGCACGGTATTGAGTTCCCAGTCTGGAGGAAGTGCCCGCACTGGAGGAAAAGCTCGGAAAAGTCCTTTCATAAATTGTTTGACAAGTGAAGATGAACAGAGAGAAGGCAGTTTGGTGCACTTTCTGAATCTGGAGAGAGCAGCAAGATGAACCTTAACCGATGAAAAGGTAAGCCCAGATTTGGCCAGGGATAGCAAGTAGGGAAGAATTTGTTCCGCAGGAGCTTGAACTGGATGGATATTATTCGCCTTGCACCAGTAACAAAATCGCTTCCATTTTAAACGGTAAGTCTCGATTGTACTCTGGGCACGAGATTTGGCCAAGATCTCACGACAGTCCTGAGAGATGTTAAGGTCCTTGAATTCTAAGAAATCAGGAGCCATGCGTGCAAGTGTAGCGACTGCGGGTCCGGATGAACCACTTGGCCCCTGTCCCTTGACAACATCGAGAGTGTCGGAATAAGGCGAATAGGTTTGTCCTGAGATAGTAGAAGAAGTTCCTGGAACCAATACTGTCTTGGCCAACGGGTGCAATCAGAATGAGACGGCAACTCTCCATCTTCATCTTGCGGAGTACTTTCGAGATCAATGGTATTGGGGGAAAAGCGTATGCACAAATCCCTGACCATCGCATGGACAGGGCATTCCCCCTTGAGCCCTGTTGAGGGAACCTGCTGGCATAATATTGGCATTTCTTGTTCTCCCTCGTTGCGAATAAATCCAGTGCTGGTTTGCCCCAAGCTTGGAAGACTCTGTCCACCTGCTTCTGCTCCAGTTCCCACTCGTGACAGTCCGATAGAGATCTGCTCAGCGTGTCGGCCAGAGTATTGTGGAGAACCCGGACGTGTTCGGCCTTCAGGGTTATTCCGAGGAATGTGACCCACTCCCACAACTCCTGAGCCTCCTGCGAAAGCGTTGGTGACTTTGTTCCTCCTTGTTTGTTGATGTAATACATGCTGGTCGTATTGTCGGTACGGACCAGCACTGAGGAACCCGCGATCCTCGGGAGGAACGCTTGCAGAGAAAGAAAGATGGCGCGGAGCTCCAGCCTGTTGATATGCTGTTGTCGGTGCACTTGAGACCATTTTCCTTGAATCTGTAAGTCTTGCAGATGACCTCCCCATCCCTCCATGGAAGCATCGGTTGTTAAAACAAAGTCTGGAGTGGTTGGTAGTAATGTGAGACCTGGGGCCAAATTCGCTGTCTGAGACCACCAATGCAGAGAGTCTATCATGCGCGACGTGACCCTGATGGAATCGTCGAACGAACCCACGGCTTGTTGCCATTGAAGATGTAATTCCTCCTGAAGAGGTCTCATTTTGAGCCGTGCTAAGGGAATGAGGTTTATCGCAGAGGAACACATCCCTAGAAGGGAAGCAAACATCCGGACAGAAACTGACCTTTTTGAAATTGAGATTGCCAATTTTTGTAGACGTAATTGGCGGTCTTGTGACAAGAATGCTTTGCACTGCACCGTGTCCAGCATTGCCCCGAGAAAAGGAATGACTTGTAGAGGACGCAACTGTGATTTGCTCTGGTTGAGAGTGAGTCCCAGAGAAGAGAAGAGATGGAGACATGTTGCTGTGGCCTCTTTGGCTGCTTGCTCCGAAGGACCTTTGAGCAGCCAATCGTCGAGATAAGGGAACACCTGTATTCCTCGAGATCTCAACGTTGCTGCCACTGGTGCCAAGCACTTTGTGAAGATTCTTGGTGCCGATTTCAGCCCGAACGGGAGCACCTTGAACTGATAGTGGACGCCAGCCACTGTGAAGCGAAGATATTTGCGATGTTTGGGATGGATAGGGACGTGGAAGTACGCATCTTCCAAATCCAGAGAAGCCATAAAATCTCCTTCGTTCAGACAGCTTAAGACCTCGGAAAGTGTGACCATCCGGAAGCTTTGCTTTTTGAGGAATTTGTTGAGTTTGCCGAGGTCCAGAATCGGTCGCCATTCCCCTGACTTCTTCTTGATGAGGAAGAAACGAGAATAGAAACCGGTTCCTCTTTGAGACGATGGAACCTTCTCTATTGCATTCTTGAGGAGCATCTTTAAGGCTTCTTTGAACAATAAGTGAAGACGAGGGGGAGGGGGACCCCTGGGCGGAGTAGTAGGTGGCTGTTTGATGAATTCCAGGGTGTGGCCGTTGGTTACTAGGTCGAGAACCCATCGGTCCGAAGTAATTTCTTGCCACTTGTGAACAAAAGCTGAAATTTTCGCGCCCACGGGCAGGGGGGGTACTATGGCTGGCACCCTGCGTAGATCATAGTTTCCTGTTGGTATCGCGACCTTGATTGTTCGATCGCTTTCGACCACCCTGACGGGAGAAACTAGTCGAAGAGGATTGGCGGTATGAGGACTGGCTGTAGGGCTGTTTATACTGGGATTGATACTGCCTGTTCTGCTGGTTTTGGTATCCTCCTCTTGATGAAAAACCACGCCCTCTTGCTCCTCTGAAATTTCCGCGCCTGTACTGAAGGGTGCCCAATGATTGTGCGGTATCCGTGTCAGTCTTTATAGCTAAGAGGGCCTCATCAATGTGCTTACCGAACAAAGACTCTCCGTCATAGGCCATGTCCAGAATCTTTGTCTGTACCTCGGGTCTGAAAGCTTTAAGCCATCCCTGGCGTCTAAGCACTGCAGCTCCTGCAAGCTGACGGAAGTTGGTGTTTACGATGTCCAAAGCGCAATCTATAGTTTCCGATGCGGCACGTTCTCCTTCCAGCAGAATCTTTCTTGCCTCCTGCCTACGGTCTTCTGGAATGAGGTCAATGAAAACCGCCATGTCTGACCACATTTGACGGTCATAACGGCCGATAATGGCTAGAGAATTGGCAGCTCTGATAGAGGCCGCTGCCATGGTAGAACATTTTTTGCCTATAAGGTCCAGACGACGTACTTCCTCATCAGGTGGTGTGGTGATAGGTGTTGCAGGATTCTTAGATCGCTGTTGGGCGGCCTGTGAAATCACCGAATCTGGCCGTGGGTGACCAATGAGGCAGGATGGGCTGTTCGCAGGGGCACGGTATTTCTTCTCTATGCGCGGAAGTACCGCCGGAATAGATGCAGGCGTCTTCATGATCTTAACCCCTTCATTCCAAATATAGTCTATTATCGGCACAGCTCGTGATTTTCCTGGACTCTTCCTTGAAATCATGAAGGAAACATTCTGTCTGTTTCGACTGTTACTGGTAGCTGAAATCTAGCTGCAGCCCGTTGCATTAAATTATGAAAGCCCCCGATGTCCTCAGGGGGAGAATCAGAAGGCAGAGGAAGAGGCGGAGAAGGCATCGGAATTACGTAATCATCCCAGTGATCCGGAATATTAGAATTGTCAGGTAATCCACCCTCTTCAACCTCCTCTTCGGAGGTGGTAGTGTCATCTTGCACCCCTTCCGCTTGACCTGAAGGAGGGGCCGGTGTAACAGGAGCTTCAGGTTGAATCAATGGAACAGGAACCACCGCTGGTATGGGTGGGTTCTCTGGAACTGCCTGTTGTGGTGGAAACCTCTGTCGGTAATCCGCCAGCATGGCCTGTAGATCCTGAATGAGCGTTGGAGGGAGGTGACTCATTTCTCTCTGGCGTACTTCCCTGTGATGGAATCTATGATGTGGAACAATAATGTCTTCTTGATAATATTGATTTTGATAGTCGTCATCTCCGTCGTCATCCTGACACTTGATGTTTAACTCAGAAGGATGGTGAGCTATACCAAAGGGTCCTTCATCCTCTTCGTCCTCATAGTCATCATCTTCAACGTAAGTGCCTAGGAGATGTGAAGGCATAAGTGGTGAGATGTTACTGTAATCTTGCTGTCTTTGAAAAGTTTTAAGTTGGTAAAGACCTGATGACCTAGGCGTTGACTGCGCAGGTAGAGCTAACCCAGCAGAAATTGTAGATTGAACAGGTAAATCAGTCGGCGATGGGCTCTTCGTCGACGGGCTCTTCGTCGACGGGCTCTTCGTCGACGGGATCTTCAATGTTGCCGTCGTCGTCAACAGAACGGTCGTCTTCATCGACGAGGCAGACGTCGATGGCGTGGGTTTCGTCGACGATGAAATCTTCGTCAACGGTGGAGACTTCGTCGACGGTACCATCGATGAGCTCGACGTCGATATGGTCGTCGACGGTGATTTCGACTTTCTCGTCGACGACTCCTCAAGAACTGGTTTCTTGGTAGAGATAGAGATTTTTGTAGACAGAATAGGCGATTGAATGGCCGTAGTTGAAATAGTAGCCGTAGATGATTAGGTAGAAGAAGAAGTCACAGAGATAGTAGATGAAGTAGTCACCGTGACAGATTTAATATGGCTTTTACTTACAGTTTTTGAAGTAGATGCCTTTTTTGATTCCTTGCCTGCTGTGGATGACGAAGACAGCGTTGACCCAGAGGAAAGTTTTGGTGACTTCTGTGAAGGGTCAGAAACATCATGGGAATATTTAAGGTGTTTTCTTCCCTCACTTGACGAGCTGTCATGGGATCTGGCTCTTTTGCTGGAAGTAGAAGCTCGGTCATCCTCTTCAGCCGAAGAAGATTTGAGCCACAAGAGCACTCTTGCCTCTCTATCCCTAAGGGTCTTGGGTAGGGAAGGTACGGCAAATCTTGCAATTTTTTGCCTCATGTTTGGGATAAAGGCAATAAATGCAGTCCTTATGTTGGCCATCCACATGGACCCTCTTTTTATCACAGGTCCTGCAGGGTTTGAAAAGAGCTTTCCGGTCAGACATACTGAAGAAAAAGTAGAAGAACTGAGTGGCACTCAGGGACTCCCTTCCACACGACATGCGGTGAAAATCTGAGGAGAGCTGCCTCTGCTGGGAGGGTTCTAGAGGGTGCTGGTAGCGGATTGGTTGGAACCAACTTTTGGTTCTTTTTACTATAATGATGTAGATAGGCTACTAAGATTTAGGCCTTAGGCTTTTTTCTTTTAGCCTACTACTGTTATTTGCTTTTGGCACTACTTTTGTATTTACCGTGGGACTCCCGCCTCGGCGACGGGGAATGATTCAGCGAAATAGGCACAATTTTGGCCGAAAAAGCTGCCTCGAAATGGGCCGCTGCTCGTGAAAAAATCTACGGGTGCAGCGAGCAAATTGGCCATCAGTTGGCCTTAAGAACTAGGCAACATATAACAAACAATAGTATACATTCTATTCGAGCCCCGGTAGGTGGGATCACTAGCGATCCGAGTACAATTCGAACAGCCTTTTGAGAATTTTATCAAGGCTTATATACTGAAGAGGACACTCGCTCACAAGAGGCTAGGCAGAAACAAAATCGACAATTTTTGGGATTCGGTTGTGTTATGTCTCAGCCCTGAGGATCGGGATCAACTAGAGGATCCACCCTCCTGGGATGAAATCACCAGGGCGATGTCAGGTCTAGCTGATGGCAAGGCGGCCGGCACTGACTGCATACCTGTTGAATTCTATGTTTTTTCCTCCCAAATTAAGGATATTTTTAACACTCTTATAGTTCAATTTTTTAATGGTGCGACCCCTTCTCCATCATGGTCGACAGCTAAGATTATTATCTTTCCCAAAAAAGATAAATCCCCTTTGGAAATGGGTTCTTATCGCCCAATCACACTCATTAATGGAGATTCTAAGATCTACTCCAAGATCCTTGCTGTACGGCTCTCTGCTGGAATTGAAATTCTTGTCTCTAAGTGGCAACATGGGTTTATCCCTACAAAAGGCACTACGGACCACATTCGGAGAACCATTACTCTGTTTGACGCAACACAGTATACAGGGGACCCGATGGCGCTAATACTTCTCGATGCCGAAAAGGCATTCGATCTGGTCTCCTGGCTGTTTTTGTGGCGCGTCATGCAGAGAATGGGCTTTGGGACCAGGGCAATCCAGGCCTTTAAGGTCTTATATTTAAATCCTTCGGCCAGGGTTTGGATAAACGGGCAACTTACTGAGCAGCTTACAATCACACGCGGGACCCGTCAGGGTTGCCCCTGTTCCCCGCTGCTGTTTGCCATGTACATTGATCCTTTTATAAAAAGACTCATTAGGAATCTGGAAATCCCGGCCATATATAGACATAACTTTGAGACAAAAATTATGGCTTATGCGGACGATTTAGCTTTCGTTACCCCAGACCCTGAGAAAGCTAGAACAGCTATAGAACGAGAGGCCCAACTCTTTGGGGAAGTCTCTGGGTATGTGCTTAATAAAGGAAAAACCCAGATTATTGTAAATAACAAAATTAATTGGACGGACAATAGAGTTGTCCCCAAGGCAAGGTACTTAGGGGTAAATATCCTGGCTGAAACTGACTTAATTGTCAACGAAAATTTGGATCTGCTTGCTTTGGAGACAAAGAGGGCATTGAACCGGCTCAACAATTTACATTTGTGGGTAGGTGCAACGTCATCAAAATTATCTTTTTCCCGAAAATTTTATATTTTTTAGATCCATCCCTCTTAAATTTTCAAATACAATCTTAAAGAAATTTGACAATCTCTTTTCCCAATTCATATGGGCTTACTCTCAGCCAAGGAGATCTTTCAAATTTTTATCCCTTCCTCGGGAAAGAGGAGGCTGGGCGCTCCCAAACTTAATTATATTATTGGGCCACAGTCTTGCACATATGCCCAGTAATGATACAAGGACAACCTCCAGCATCGACATCGGAACTCCCGTCGCCATTTGTACTGTTGCTCGGGTCTGATGCTTGGGGTTGTTTGTGGCGCCAGTTAGAATTTGGATATTTTAAGAGGGTTAGATTTAAGACCCTTTTGGAAACTTTCAAAGTCTTCACGGCCGTACGTAAGCTAATTGGTATTGGCAAACTGAACCACTACACCCCTACAAGAAATAACGATAATCTGCCAGGCATATTCGGGGGGTCTTATTTTCAAAAATGGCTAAACTCTGGCATAAACAAACTAGGGGCTTTGTACTCACCTGAGGGTATTTTATCATTTGAAGACCTTAAAACGAAATTTGAATTATGCCAACACGAGGCTTTTAATTACCTAGCCATTAAATTTTTTTAGCATTTAAGGCAGGGGGGCCCTTGGGATTCGTTAAAAGCGAAATTATTGAAAAATTGCTTGAGCCTACCACTCCCCGAATTGGGTCTATTTATGATACTCTTAATAGCCAAATGTCTGATGACCTAACTAGCATCTCCGTTAAATGGCAACGGAAATTGGATATTACTAATGGGATTTTTTGCCTAGCCCTCCAATTTGCCCAAAGCGATTTATTGTCAGCTAACTTACAGGCACAATTTTACAAAACCTGTTTTTTTCTGTACTATACACCCAGTAAAATAGCAAAGTGGGGGTTGGGCAGAGAGACCTTTTGCCCTCATTGCTCTGAATACAGTGCGGATTCCGTTCACATTTTTGCTACATGCGAGAAACTTGGGCCTCTGATTATTAAAATGCAAAGTTTTATTGGATCTGTTCTGTCTCAAGACATCCAACTTACTTCCACGACCCTTATACTGGGCATATAAGAAACAGATAGAAACAAGCATTGGCATAGCCAATAGGTCTCGCCTTTGGGGCCTTATAAGTGTTTAGCCAGAGCTATTGACTTTGCCAATGTCTTCAAGCTGTGCTGTAGAGAAGTGTGGCTGCTGTGCGGCATGCTGAAAAGTTATAATAAAAAAGTGTCAGAAGCATTTTTGTTACTTTATATATGACCAAGAAGGCATTATGTAAAACTGAACGACCATATTAAAAAAAGTATTTACAATAAAAAATGTCCTCAGTTTTCCTTTGTTCTTGCAATGCTGGCAACTTGTTTCTGCCTATTGCAATGGTTGTTTGTTAAAGCTTTTTTTTTGAGGGGGCATAAACAATCGGAGGGTGAAGGTTGGGAACTAGTACCTGTATTATAACACTAGTAGCGGCCAGACGCTAGGGGAGAATCAACAGATGCCAGATTCCGAGAGCAGGCTGAGGTGGTGCTGAGTGATGCTGAGGTGGTAGTGGTGGTGGTGACTGTTGCGGAGACGATGCTGAGGTGATGCTAAATGATACTCAGGTGGTGCTGAGTGATGCTGCTGTGGCGCTGAGTGATGCTGCGGTGGCGCTGAGCGATGCTGCGGTGGCGCTGAGCGATGCTGCGGCGGCGCTGAGCGATGCTGCGGCGGCGCTGAGCGATGCTGCGGCGGCGCTGAGCGATGCTGCGGCGGCGCTGAGCGATGCTGCGGCGGCGCTGAGCGATGCTGCGGCGGCGCTGAGCGATGATGCGGCGGCGCTGAGCGATGATGCGGCGGCGCTGAGCGATGATGCGGCGGCGCTGAGCGATGATGCGGCGGCGCTGAGCGATGATGCGGCGGCGCTGAGCGATGATGCGGCGGCGCTGAGCGATGCTGCGGCGGCGCTGAGCGATGCTGCCGCGGCGCTGAGCGATGCTGCCGCGGGCGCTGAGCGATGCTGCCGCGGCGCTGAGCGATGCTGCCGCGGCGCTGAGCGATGCTGCGGCGGCGCTGAGCGATGCTGCGGCGGCGCTGAGCGATGCTGCGGCGGCGCTGAGCGATGCTGCGGCGGCGCTGAGCGATGCTGCGGCGGCGCTGAGCGATGCTGCGGCGGCGCTGAGCGATGCTGCGGCGGCGCTGAGCGATGCTGCGGCGGCGCTGAGCGATGCTGCGGTGGCGCTGAGCGATGCTGCGGTGGTGCTGAGTCATCCTGTGGTGGTGCTGAGTCATCCTGTGGTGGTGCTGAGTGATGCAGTGTTGGCCCTGAGTGATGATGTGGTGTCGCTGAGTAAAGCTATGGTGGTGCCGAGTGATGCTGTGGTGGCGCGGAGTGATGCTGTGGTGGCGCGGAGTGATGCTGTGGTGGCGCGGAGTGATGCTGTGGTGGCGCGGAGTGATGCTGTGGTGACGCGGAGTGATGTGGTGGCGCGGAGTGATGCTGTGGTGGCGCGGAGTGATGCTGTGGTGGCGCGGAGTGATGCTGTGGTGGCGCGGAGTGATGCTGTGGTGGCGCGGAGTGATGCTGTGGTGGCGCGGAGTGATGCTGTGGTGGCGCGGAGTGATGTTGTGGTGGCGCTGAGTGAGGCTGTTGTGGCGCTAAGTGATGCTGTGGTTGTGCTGAGTGATGCAGTGTTGTCGCTGAGTAAAGCTATGGTGGTGCTGAGTGATGCTGTGGTGACGCGGAGTGATGTGGTGGCGCTGAGTGATGCTGTTGTGGCGCCAAGTGATGCTGTGGTTGTGCTGAGTAATGCTGTGGTTGTGCTGAGTAATGCTGTGGTTGTGCTGAGTAATGCTGTGGTTGTGCTGAGTAATGCTGTGGTTGTGCTGAGCAATGCTGTGGTTGTGCTGAGCAATGCTGTGGTTGTGCTGAGCAATGCTGGGGTTGTGCTGAGTAATGCTGGGGTTGTGCTGAGTAATGCTGTGGTTGTGCTGAGTAATGCTGTGGTTGTGCTGAGTAATGCTGTGGTTGTGCTGAGTAATGCTGTGGTTGCGCTGAGTGATGCTGTGGTTGCGCTGAGTGATGCTGTGGTTTCACTGAGTGATGCTGTGGTTGCACTGAGTGATGCTGTGGTTGCACTGAGTGATGCTGTGGTTGCACTGAGTGATGCTGTGGTTGCACTGAGTGATGCTGTGGTTGCACTGAGTGATGCTGTGGTTGCACTGAGTGATGCTGTGGTTGCACTGAGTGATGCTGTGGTTGCACTGAGTGATGCTGTGGTTGCACTGAGTGATGCTGTGGTTGCACTGAGTGATGCTGTGGTTGAACTGAGTGATGCTGTGGTTGCACTGAGTGATGCTGTGGTTGCACTGAGTGATGCTGTGGTTGCACTGAGTGATGCTGTGGTTGCACTGAGTGATGCTGTGGTTGCACTGAGTGATGCTGTGGTTGCACTGAGTGATGCTGTGGTTGCACTGAGTGATGCTGTGATGGCGTTGAGTGATGCTGTGATGGCGTTGAGTGATGCTGTGATGGCGTTGAGTGATGCTGTGATGGCGTTGAGAGATGCTGTGATGGCGTTGAGAGATGTTGTGATGGCGTTGAGAGATGTTGTGTTGGTGCTGAGTGATGCTGTGCTGGCTCTGATTGATGCTGTGCTGGCTCTGATTGATGCTGTGCTGGCTCTGATTGATGCTGTGGTTGCGCTGAGTGATGCTGTGGTGTTGCCGAGTGAGAGATAGAGTGAAGATATAATGCCCAATTAGAGAGGGTGGTGAGAGAGAAAGAGCGAGAAAGGGTGTACATAGAATAAAGAGTGGAGCGGGATAGAGAGAGAGAAAGGAGGGGAGAGAGAGTGAATGAAGGAGTTTGAAAGAGAAATAGATAAAGGGGTGATAGAGAATGAAAGGCTAAAAAAGATAGAGGGGAGAGTTAATTAAGTAGAGAGAGAATTAGAGAGGGGAGAGAAGGAGAGAGACAATAAGAGTGGGGGTGTGGAGTTTAAATAGAGTGAAGAAGTGACGCGGAAAAAGTAACCTTAAATATAGCTTTGTGCGAATAAATATTTTTTTTAAAAACAGTGAGAGACAAAAATACTGGTAATTAGGCTGTGACTCCCAATATAAAACAAATAGCGATATAAGGTGAAATCAACCCACCGAAGCAATATTTTTAACTAGACAAAAAAAAGCTTGCATTTCAATGCTAATCGCTGTTGTTTTTCATGTGACTGTAGTCCAGGGCCCTCAGTTGGTAATGTGAGCTGCTGCTGCGATTGAAACATCAGAGTCCAGAGAGTTAATGAGCCATGACGAGGAAATGAGGAAGAGATAGGAAACCCAGATGCCAGCTGCGCGTGCACGCCATCGTGAACTCAAGCTGGTCGCCAGCCGAAAGCCAGTGTTTGCACTTCCAAAACCCGCTTACTAAACTCTCGGCCAGACCAGCGCAAGCGCTGGTGCAGGCCGAGACCTAAAAAAGAAAGGACGAGAGTAAATAGGTGTTATGGGAGAGAGGGGAGGTACAGGGGAGAGAAGGATGTGAGAGAAAGTGTTTTACGGTGTGTGTGGAGATACGAGCATATTGGAAGGAGGTGGATGAGGATCAAAGGAAGGGAGAGAAGTTCCAGCTGAGGGAGGTGTGCTGTGTCTGCCTGCCTGCTGTTACTGTGGCGGTGCTGGTCTGCTTCACAACATTGTAATTTGTATTCGTGGAAGCGCCCAAGGCCATGATGACATTGTGTTAAAGTTGGGCGTTTGGTGCACGTAAATTAAATACAAAGGGAGGGGGGGGGAGGTAAGTGAACAGGCAGAGGGGAAAGAATTACCTCGCGGCCGCGAAAGTGAAAGTAATCGCGAGGGAAGCCAGATGGCGAGGGAAGCCATATGGCGCCTGATCGCGCGTGAACGCAAGCTGGTCAGCGTTCAGAGTTTTGTTTCTAGCTGCGTAGACACTGTCACAGAAAATGGAAACCGTGCACAGCTTGCTTTGTGAGTCTCTGAAAATAAGTATGCAAATGCAACTGTATGGGAAATGCATAGAGCAAAATCAGTGCCAGGGAGTATTTTTCACACCATGTTGATATAGTTCCATTTTAGTGTAAAAAAATTACAATTTATTGAAGGGTGAAACTGTCATTCGATCTCTAAGGTTCATTGTAGACCATTGCCAATAAATATAAAGCCAAACTGTGGCTGGCTTAAGCTTGACAGAGAACCAAAGAGCTCTCAAAGCCCCCGGGAGGTCGTTAAAGCACCATTAGTACAGTGGCCACAAGCGAACGTGAAGAGAGGACAGAAAACGTGAACGCACATAAAACAATCAGCTGCTGGAGACAAATGGCCTGATTGGTCTCAAGAAGCAAACGTGTTCTCTTCTCATCTGAAACCGGAGAAATGCACGTCATAGAATGCCAGACTTGTAAACGTGTGGGGTGCAAGAAAGGACATACTGAAATTAAGAGCCAAGTCAGAGATGTGTGCTCCCAACAGGACATATTTTAGTTTTCATTACTTATTGAACACGCTCTAGAATTAATGAATGAGAAAATACTGGCATGCACTCCTTGAAAGTTGTGTGCATAGAGTGCATAATATTTCCGATTCTGCTTGTTCACCACTGAGGAGGCACATGAAAAGAACAGCAACAGCGCAAAACTGCATGTTAAGCATTGCAGGAAGCGCACATGGATTTGAAATTCCAACTCCCTCAACATGGTGTACGGCGACCTACTGGGGTTTCGGCTCGGCTGGGATCCGGTTGCTCCGCTTTGCAGACAATAATAACAAAGTGATGGGGAGGGGGGTGGCACAGACTGGCGCGGAAGCTGAACAGGCACGGACAAAAGCATAGTCTTGACAATCTATTTTAATACATTTAAAAAAAAAAAAAAAATCACTGAAAGTCTGTGCTCTTGATTACAAAACAATCAGAAGGGGTGTAAGATCAAATCAGGCGCCGTGCAGAAACACATAGCATGGCGCCCCATGCATATAGCTGTGTGTTCCTAAGTGGAAATCGGAAAATAATAATTAACAAGCATTGGCCGCGTGGCCGTGAAACTGACACGGCCGCGCGGCCGTGAAAGTGAAAGTAAGCGGGTTTTGGAAGTGCAAACAGTGGCCTTTGCTGGCGACCAGCTTGCGTTCACGCGAGCGTCCAGATGGCAAGGGAAGCCATATGGCGCCTGATCACGCTCGCGTGAATGCAGGCTAGTCGCCAGCAAAAGCCACTGTTTGCACTTCCAAAACCCGCTTACTAAAACTCTCGCCAGAGCAGCGCATGCGCTGACTCAGGCGAGACCTAAAAAAGGGGGGGCCTCATTTTTATTGCAATGGCAATCTATAGGCTGTGCATAACATCTGCTTGGATAGACCCCAATCCTCCTCTATTTTCGAAATGACTGGCTCGATTATATTCTACATGCACTCTTGAAAAAGCTATTTATTCTAAGAAGGGCATTCGGGTCAAAAAGAAATGTTTGGTTATTTGGGAACCCTTGTCTTGTTGGCTTCATCAGACAACTCCTCAGCAACCCTAAGGAAAAAGGCCCCTTGTCTTCTGTGCTGAAATGATAAATCATTGGAGGGATGGTCAAGTTATTTTAATTATGTTTTGCACTGCTTTATATGCACTTTAGCACCCTTGCACCTCTTTTCTTGCACAGGTCACTTTGTTCTTAATGAATATTTATATGATGAATTGTAAATTCTGCACTTGTTGCACTTTTTCTATTGGGGCTAAAAGGATTGTTGTGTGACAATTGTCTTTTATATCTTTGCTTGCCCTAAATGTTGGATTTGGCAAAAATATCAAATGGATTTAACTCCTGATCGTGGGAACTTGTTGGTTAGGGTGGTGGGGTGGGCGCTGTATTTAGACATTGTGTTTGATTTTCTGTATGTGGCATATTTAAAAATCAATACAATTTTTATTAAAAACACACCAAAAAAAAAACGTTGCCTCAAGTCTGCTGGACCCGGGAGAATCATCAGAGTGCAGCTAGGTCAAGTTACCACCAGAGGAAAATTACTGAAACCGCTGTACCGAGTGACTGGTAGAACAGTGGTGACTGGAATTCTACGCAGGTCGAAAAGACTTGGAGGGACATCGACCCCAGTGGCCAGGATCGCCTCACCAAGCCCGTTGACAAAGAGTAGCTCCAGGAATACCAGGTCAACCGCACAGCATCTTCAGCATCCTTGACCATCTTCAGCATCCTGTATTCTTTGCATCAGGACCACTCCATAGAAGCCAATGGTAAGGAGCCAATGATGCTGGAACTGAACTGAAGACTACTTTTCCTGGAGAAGTAACTTTCTATGGACCTTGCTGGTCTCCTTGACTGGTTCCCTTCTGGAGTTGGTCACCTAAAGTAACTAAGTGACAGCATTGATACTTCTCAAAGTTTTTCTTGAAAATGTTTGTGTCAAATTAGGTGAATTTGCCAATGATTGTCTGCGGTTAAGTAAAAAGTGTTGATTTACTGTATCTTGTAAATTCTGTATCTCCGGAACCCTCGGGTGGATCTTTTTCGTTTTGGTGTCAAAACTCGCATAAAAATCGAATCCATTTTTATAAATTGGTGTCGGATTTCTTGAGTGTCTCAATTATTTCTTCTGCAATTGTTTTGGTTTCGTTTAAATGCTTTACACTTATTCATTTGTGTACGCCTGACTGCTCAGAGCCACAGCTACCCAGGGTTGAGCTAAAGGTTTAACAAATGAAACCTACTGGTCCTAAAGCGGTTGGTAAATGTATTACACAGTGAGGTCTTACAACCACACCATATAATACACCTCATTTCTCCACATTTGGCTTTTAGATGCTTGGAGGTTCGCGGGGTAACACAGGCATAGCTTACTGGTTCAATTGAGCAGTGACGCATAGTAATCATGGTGCAACGCAGGCTGGGCGCTGAAAGAGTTCTCACCTGTTTGCTGCACCTCCACGCTTATCCAGAAAAGCGTGTTGGCCTCGGGTCATATGGAGCTCTCAGACAATTGTGGGATGAGGTTACTGGTTGCCTTAAGATATGGACAGGCAAACGTGACTTGGGGTCGCCTAAAACAGGTCTGCTAGAGTTCATGTCCAGGTGTAAAGCTAAAAGATCCAATAGCAAATTTATTGATTTGGCATTGGCACTTACTGCCCATTACGCTGCTGCATATAGGGCAGCAATAAAGGACCTCCACTTCTGTTTATCTTCAGCAAGTTTCTGTGCAGGGACCCGCTGTGGTTCTGAGTCCGATTACTGTTTCTACAGGTCGCCTACAGGTGTTCTTTGGCCTGCTTCTCGTCCATTTGCCTTCTAGGGTCTAGTGGAGAGCTGCTTTTGTGATGGAGTCTTGTTATCTTTTGATATGTCTCATATCCATTTCCTTCTCATAATGATTGTGTCCATGCTCTCTTGCTTCCAATGTGAGCAGTTCTGGTTGGAGATGGTTCATGGCCGGAAAATGCACTAGATTCTTCTCAGGTTACTGGTGTGGAAGGCTGACAGTATGGGGATGTCACCTTTCGGCATCCGCCAGAGTTCTAATCCATACAAGAGTGTGAAAAGAATGCAGCATTGGCTCTTGCAAAGCAACAAACAGCCATGAATTGGAGATTCCCGGCAGCTCCGGAGATTGGTAGTTGGAAAGCAGACTTGCACAAATTCACCAAGGCGGAAATGGATGCGAATTCACACTCAACAGGGGGCATACGTAGACCCAGAATGACATTAAATTGGGAACCAATACGTAAGGCTGTCAACCCCAGGGCGGACGAGAAACCACCTTAGACGACAAGCTGTATAGGCATTTATGATCATGGGGGCTATCTGTCGACTAAGTGAAGTTCATAATAGTGTTCAGGACCTGACGTAAGTGTAGCATAAGCATGGATGCAAAGATGCGTGCCAAATGTCTTGATATTATTCTGTGTTAAAGCAGTACCAATGGGTGAATGAATGAGAAACTGGGTGGGTTCAGCGTGAGGGGGAAGTTTTGAGTACATTGGTTGCTGCACGATCTAGAAATGCACACTGCATCGGATTCTCAGATGGGTATTTAACTACAGAAGGTTCCTATATGTTGTAGTCTGTATATCGAAGTTGCACTGCAAGCTGTTTCCTTGACAACAGCTCTTCTAGGCTATTGACAATCTGAGAATATATACAGTGCTGTCTAGTTGAATATAAAAACAATAAGGATCAAACAATAAGGAATTAAAAAATCTTTCTAGGACTTTGGGTGCAACTTCCATCAGAGACTGTAAATCACGTAATCCCAGTTGTGCCCTTCACTCTGGGACTCAATGTGTGCTGCTGGCACTCAGGTGTCTGATAACCAGTTCTATACTGGTTGAAACCAGAGTTTTGCCTGAAAGCACTTGTGTGCCTCATGTGGGGCAGGTGTCATTCCCTGTACACATGCATTCCGAGTCCTATTTCCTTCTTTAAAACAAAACAAAATTGGGACAGTGTAGGCAAGTGGGTTGGGTGCAGATGAAGGGAATATATGTACATTTGCAGGGACGGAAGGGCAGCTTAAGGAGTTTGATCATGGGAGAAAGCGGACAGACTAAGAGTAACAGAACCCCCATAAAGATAATTTTACTCTTCCATCCAGGCTCCTTCCCATATTCAAGTTGTGGATGCATTCCACAACAAATGAGAATGAGAAAGAAGACATAGCAACACCAGGCAAATGAAGCATACAAGTTACTCAGAACTTCCTGGCAAAAATCAGCGTCACTATAGAAGGAAGCCCCAAGATGGCAGCATTAGCAGAATACATGGGAGGAAGCCAAAGAAAAATGACAAGACAGTATTCATTAGACAACAGTGCACTTAGATAGCAGTATTACCACCAATAGTGCACGCAGCAAGAACTAGTACCACCAAAGTGACAACAGGTAGTCAGCAGATCCCTGGTTCTTTCAAGATAAAAAGTGCACTGCATGCCTGATATCCAGATTGCATAATGTTCAACGTAGCCAAAGAGGCACAAGACCGAAAACAAAACGGTCGAGGGAACTACTGTTTCAATTAAAGTAACTTTGACAGTACGTTTTTAACAAAATTGGGATGCATTCTCGAAAAACTTGTCCACATGGAAAACTGTGAGTGCTTATAAGGCAGACAAACTCTTGCAGCCCCATTCTGCGCCTGACCGATTTTATGGACACCAACGTTTTCCACGGAAGATGTTTTACGCTATGCGAAGGTCAACAGCTTAAAACACTGATGCATAGAGATGGTTAGGGCCCTGGTCAAAGGCAGCTGCATCAGGAATGCCATTTAAAAACACCACTGGCCCTGGAGGAGGACTCCACAAGTCTAAGGCACTAGCATTCAATGGCAATGAGGTATGTATAGCACAGTAGTACCCAAACGTTTTAGAAAACCAACCCACTTTTTAGAACAAACTTTTGCGACCTACCTACCTTAAATGGACATGAGGGGCGATTTTTAAATTTAACTAAAGTATCGTGTGGAAGCGCATTTTCATTTACAGGCAGGGAATTGAAATGGCCGCTAACTTTGCACAGACATAAGGTTTTACTGATAAAACTATATAGCACACAATGTGTGGAAATCGGGTTTCTCTGAATATTTATCATTTGTGCTTCACCTAGTAAAGCATCTTGATTTGTTTTTATCCTATTAAAATCTCTTTCCAGGCCAATTTAGAATTACAAACAAATGTGCTCCATTGTTGCTTTACTAACTGAATGCATACAGTTCATTTACAGATTTTTACATTTTGATGAGTAAAACAAAAAATATCTTGCAGCCTTTCTTTTCGCACTCCATGTACTCCAGCAAGATTATTATATAATTCACTTTAAAAAACTTCTCTTACTTTGCAGTCAGAGAAAGAAATGTTTAAACCCATCCCATGTTAAAAGAATAAGCAGCAATTTGTCAGAAGACATAGCCGGGCATAGGACCTCGGTCTTTGAGGCACCGGCAAATATGACAAGATAAACACAGATTTCAAAGACATCTTTATTTATTGCTGGGACTTTGCCAACCCACAAAAAAAAAAAAAATCGGCTGGCGACCGACCCACAGGTTGGGAAAGGTTAGTCTAGCAGGTGTTCAACAGCACACACCTTAGACTACTGAGATGAGAAAGATGATGAACCACTGAGCATATGGATGCTCTTCATTAGTGGCCAGTGACGGCATCTCAATCATCTGCTGTTGTACGGATTAGTGGTTGAGAATTTCCTGTCAGTCACCAGGAACTTCTAGGTTTTCAAGGAGAGACCTCTGCGCTCTTTAACATTTACTTGCAGTCATTGGTAACCCTCTGCGTGGACACTAGGGTTGTGGTCATCTATTTGCTTCATGCACCAGAAGGAGTAGGGAGTAATAAAATCTGTAACGTACTGGCATATACGATACGTTCTAATACTGCCCTCACTCACACAAATGTGTGACATGCTTCATCATTGGGCTGCTACAAAAAACACCCCGGCGTAGCCACGCCTGGGGTGGAGCAATAGGGTGGGGGAAGACAATACAACACAGAGAAAGACACAAATAAATTCTGTAGTGACTGGGAAGGACGGTAGTGAAAGTGCAGTTAAGTGAATTAAAACTAGCTCGGAAGTATCGCTGTGCCTGAAACTTTAATTCCTGGATCTTCCGGCCAGAATAAAAAGTGTGAAGGATGATGGTGAATGGGAGATTCTATGTGCTCCTAACACCCCTCCTATACTGCGAAGTGGTCAACATGTTTCGGCCGTCAATAAGTGCCCTCATACCGGGTCACGCCGGCCTTCTTCAGGACTCTACCTTTCCCAGTGAGTTCTCCCTCACCTCCAATTGAGATGAGAGAAAATTAAAAATTAGTTCCTTACGTATTCAGGGTTTTTTTCTCCCATGGATCGTGTAGTTACTACGGAACCAACAAGACAAACAAAACAAAAAAAGGAAAACCCATCAGGAATAGTAATCTCCTGTAGGTCAACACTAAATCATATTGAAAAATTAACGCAAGCCATAGTACCAACCACGGTGTCATTCATACTCCAAGGAATGACTATTATATCTATCCCATCTTGTATTTACTTGTGCCAAAGAAAATCAAATAAAATCTGCGATCATATCTACAATAAAATAGTTCATATAATCATATACATATTGATTATATATATATATGTATTTCTATATTTTGTTATTGTATATCTTTCCAGCATCATCAACCAACAGGCATTAGTACACACAACCACAGTCATTGTCCAATAGGGGTCCGGTGTATCTCTTTACTCACCGAGTTTACCCTAAAGTCAAATTTGAACTGGCGGCGGGCAAGGAGAGACCCCCTATGGTCACACTCTTTACAAGAGGAGAATAAAAACAAATGAAATCATTACACACAAAGTAGAGATCCATACTACGGAACTTTTCTCTCTATCTAATATGTGTTAACAGTTTTACGAAGTCAAGGTTATGTCAAATAGGGTAATTTCAAATGCGTAACTGGCGTATATTAGCAGATGATGATAGCTGCTAGTCCCTAAGAAGCCAAACGCGGCTGGTGGTACCCTGGGGCAACTTACTACTACATCTCCAGCCCTGGATATATCGTTTGTCCTCCTCTCTAACATTCAGCCATGTCAACAGGGTGCCTCTCACTTCCTGGTGTTCACTCGATAATGACTACGCCACTCAGTAATCCCTTGGGTGTTCCATACATCTATTTGCTTCAACATCCTGCAGAAGCTTGATCTGTCGACAGAGGCATGGTCCAGAGGAAACCTGAACAAATCAGCACTTTTCTATAGTCTCTCACTAGTTAGTTGGAGGAGGTCTACAAACTTTCTTAAATGTAATCCTTCAAAGAGAGGTGAGATTGGTGTTCCCATAAACCTCTACTAGGTGTGAAATGGACAAAAGCTTAAGAGGAAAAAGCTACACTGGTGACTAATCTGGGTACCATATTCAATTTAAAAGTGACGTTACATGTGTTTTGCTGTTGCCAGCTCATGTTTTTTTTCCACATATTGAGTTATCCATAGGGTCCTTTCATTTATCAATTCCAACTTGCATGCTATAATACAATCTTTGTTTGGTAGCTGTAGGAAGCTGGCTCTGTATATACTATCTCTACACAAATGGTATGCAGTTCCTAATGTTAAAAGCAGGAGAAGGTGTTTTTTTCAAGAGCTCCACATGGAGGTGTGGAGTTGTAAAAAGTGGGGAGAAGAATCCTCTCCTCTTGGAAAAAGACCCTCACACACCCAGCCTGCTAGGTGTCATGCTTAATCATCGGGTCTGCTCCTTATCGGGTCGGCGCTGCAATCCCCGATCGGCACCCGTGATGGGGCCTTCTTGGCGGAGATCTTTATTCCATATGCCGGTGGGTGGAGTGCGTGTGAGGGCCCTAAAACAGTGTAGGTGATATAGATGTGTAGGGAAGTAAAAAAGGGGAGGAGGTCCACTCAAAATAATTTTATTAAACGTGGCCCCTACCCTGGTTAAAAAGAAAACAAGACGCGTATCTCCACTCTAAGGATGTCGAGATTATGCGCTTGTAAAAAGGTCAACATGTTTCTTGCCCAACAATATATTAAATGGCAATTCTTCTGGACCAACGATGATCTACCTACACTTTTTGGTAGTGGTCAACAATAAAGTGAAATAAAAAAGTGACCACCGTTACAGCACCCTAAAAAGTGGTACCTGTAGATCAAAAAAACACAACCTGCAAAGAAAAACAGAACAACAACATTAACGTTAAATGTCACGATATTCTGTTCGAAATGAAAAACAAGAGCACCACATGGTGTTTTTGATGCGGCTCAAGCATGCTGAACACAAGTGACTCGTGGCATGCATGATGTGAGCACTCAGTATCATTACAACCGGTAATGCGTATTCAAACTAAGCAGCTAAAAAGAGCAATCATCTAAAAACTCACCCCATTAGGGTCAAGGATGCACGGCATCAGTACCGGCTGGTGTAGACACTAATGTGTAGTGTCCTAGTAAGTGGGAAAAAAAACATGAATAGTAATGTTCAAAAATATTGGAAAGAAACAACATATCCCAGGTTCAATAGCCTGGAGGTGGAGCAAGCCAACCAATGCACGAGGGCACCCAGCAGGACTGCCCTGTATGTAGCTCTCCAAGTAGCTGTGCCTGTAATACAATAAGGGGCACACTAAATGCTTATAGTGCCCAGGGACTGTGCAGCGTGGCTGGGACCCTAGTGAGCGCGCCAGCCGGTATACCCGACACTCACCGAGGTGGGGACGGGATTGCTTGCAGCAAACGTGACGGGACCACACAGCCGGTGCTCCAACAGGCATCTCGACAGTATTTAAACTTACCCCGTGTTAAAAGGTGGAAACAAGGAGTCAAATGCGGGAGAGACAGGAACCAGTGCTACCTACAGGGCCATTACTCAAAATGTGTGCTAGCCGGGAGAGGAGCACCTGGGGCCAACAAGTATCGCTGCATCAACCAAGCACCAACCCACAGAACCGGACAGGTGCCGGTAGTGTAAGGAGCTTGAGCACGGGTAAGGCTAAGAAGCAGACTCGCATCACTCACGGTTAATCTGGAACAAAGGCGGCGGACGTCCTACCCTCACGCAGCCGGTCCGGGCAGTGTACCCAATTGTCAGGTAATCGCGTCCAAGTACCCGCGCTCGGCCGGCGGCGGGGGGCGGGAATTCCGGTTAATCTATTGCCGTTCCAAAACACAACTAGAGCGCGAGCCAGATGGCGGGCGCCATCTTGGGTGACCCTCATGCACCGCGGACTATCTGAACCGCATCTACTGTAACCAAAGGATTGCCGCATTCCCCACAACAGTGATGGTAATGAGTGCATGCTCACAGAGTTCGATGTTGCTACTCTATGCCCCCAAAGGCATGTAAGGACCCATTGACGGTGCTCATATAAGCACATGGAGGAGGGGGTGGGAAGAGGAGAGGGGTTGGGGAGTAGGGTGATAGGGTTTTATAATTAGTAGCTAGATATGCTGGTACCCCAGAGTGCATTACAACCAGCTAAGGTTTGGTAAAATAACAAGGGTGTAATCCTGTATACACCGACCTATTCGATTTTTTTTTGTTTTTTGAATTTATAACTGGATATGCTGGTACCCAAAAGTGCATTACAACCAGCTAAGGTTTGGTAAATAAGGGTGCACTCCTGCAAACACGGGCTGGTTCGTACAAGTTGTATGCAGACGGTCAGGCCAAGGGGAGGTCCCCTATGTGTGATATATGCCGTATTGCATACTACAACCAACCGCAGTTTTTTTTTTCCCCCCTTATTGATTCTCTGTATATACTATACCAAAGTGAGGTATAGTGTGCACAGAGTCCAGTGGAACCCCCAAAGGTAGGCAGAGGTAAAAGTAGATAGCATCTTACTCTCTATTTGTGGTAGTGTGGTCGAGCAGGAAGGTTTTATCAGAGGGTAGTGTTGAGCATTTTTTGTACACAATCAGCAAATGATATCGCACACTCAAAGACTGAACTTCAGACCAATTGGTTTTGTATAAAAATATTCTTGTAGTTATTTTATTTCCTAGAACCAAACAAGCCTGGCACAGGTAAGTGATAAGTACTTTGCAGTAATAATACAGTTTGTAAACAGTTTGTATTGCAGTTGTATATATACTTTGGTATGATTACAGTACAATTACTAGTAATGCAATGCTTTGAAATATTGTACATATACTTTGTATTGGCTTTTCAGTAGAATGTCACGTAGATTACTTTACAGATTACTTTTCTTACACAGTGCAGTATACCTGGATACTGCACTGGGACATTTCCTGTAAACAGGTAAGTAAAAACGTTTAGGTTATTTTGTTACAGTTTTAGAGACTTTTATAGATTTTGCAACTCCACACTTAGAAACTTTTCATAGAAAAACAGTCAATGTTATCCTATGCGAGGAAATAGTGTTATTGGTTAACAGGTAAGTACTTTGTTGTGGGAGTTGGAATTCTGGGGTTAGACTTAGGGGTCCCCCAGGATCAAGGATGCACTCTTGTTACACCCTCAGCGGCACTAGGGCGGCGGGGTGCAGAGTGCTGAGGCCCAATGTTATCTAATGGGAGATAGGGGGCCTCTGGTTGGTGGCTGCTTACGAGCAGGCCACAAGGTTGTGGGAGCAAAGCTCCTGGACTTAAGCTCAGGGCGAATGGGGGTTCAAGCCAGCACAAAAGGTGCACCCTCAGCGACACTGGGGCGGCCGGGTGCAGAGTGCTGTTTTGGCATTGGGCGCCCTCTAGCTTTCAAGGGGGAGTCTCCGGTTTGCAGGCTCGGGGACGAAGGTCTTCTGCGTGTGACCACCACTTGGAGAGGTAAGTTGAGATGCTGGGGGTTGGTTAGGCACCGTCGGTTGGGCCACCCAAGGCCGTGGGGCATCGGTTGCAGGGGGGCCTTTTAGGGTCGGATCTTCTTGCCAGCTCCTGGTCGCGGTTGGGGGGACATTCCGGTTTGAGGCTGCAGGCGTAGGCTGGAGGCTTGAGGCAGGTCAGGTATCCCCGGACATCGGGTCAGGATCGCCAGGGAGACCTAGTCATGGTGTTGGGCCACTCTAACTCGGGCGGTGGGCGTCGGGTGCAGAGTGGTGCAGACTCGCGGATCTTGCCAGAGCTGGAGTCTGTTGGTGAACAAATCCGGTGTTCACGGAAGACAGAGTCTTTTCTTTTAAAGGCAGGGCAAGTCTTTGGGGTTCTTGAGGCTGCTGGCTGCAGGACACACCGGAGTTTCGCTTCTACGGGTTCGAGTTTGAGACAGGCCGGTAGGGCTGGGGCCAAATCAGTGGGCGTCCTCCTCTTCTTAGCTTCGGCATGGCTGTTCGGTCCTTCTTTTCTTCTTGTAGTTTCTTGTCTGAGGAAGCAAGGTTTAGGGTTGCCCCTAAATACTAGATTTAGGGGCATTACAAGTAGGTGAAAGGCTGGGACCAATGGGTCCCTTCCCTGGGGTGGGTACACCCCCTATTTTTCCACCCTCCAGTGGGAGGGGGGCATAAGCCTCACTCTGGTTGGCGGGGTACCCCCCACATCTGCAAGATGGCGGGGACAGAGTTGTGCTTTACCTCGCCTACCCCACCTGAGGGGTGGGGTTGGCAGAGGTGGGCACACCTCCCTTCCTCACTTGGTTTTCCCGCTGGTTCTCCCGCCCAAAGTGGGGGTCAGAACCGGTGTTGACCAGTTGCTGGAAGCAGCAAAAGCCCTGGGGAAGCTCACAAAGGCGGCAAGCCTTTGAAACTTCCCCTTCGTGGATCCTGCCAATCCTGGGGGAGGAGGCTTGGCACCTCGTCCCAGGATGTGCATTGTTTCAGTCCCCCAAGAGCAGCAGGCTCTCGACCCAGGGGTCCAGAAACATGTCTGGTAGTGGCAGCTGAAAGCAGCCACTCGGCCTGGACACTAGTGGTAGGTCGTTTTTCAGGGGGCATCTCTAAGATGCCCTCTGTGTGCATTTTTCATTAAATCCCACACTGGCATCAGTGTGGGTTTAATGTGCTGAGAAGTTTGAGACCAAACTTCAGTTTTCAGAGCAACCATTACGGTACTGTGGAGTTCGTAATGACAAACTCCCAGCACCATATACTCTTAATGGCAGCACTGCACTTACAATGTCTAAGAATTGACTTGGACACTGTAGGGGTACATGGCTCATGCACCTGTACCCTCACCACTGGTATAGTGCCACCCAGCTAGAGGGGTGACTGATCTATGCCAGGGCAGAGGGTTGTAGGCATGGCACACAGGGATGTGTGCCAGGTCGACTCTTCACTTTGTTCTGCACCAAAACATGCAGCCTGCCAAGGCAGTGTGCGAGTGTAAAGGTACAGAGCCTCTAAGGGTGGCACAGTAAGTATTGTTGAAATATGTACAGTCACTGTCTATTCCTCTTTATGTCACCATTGTAGATAATCACCTAGGTTTGTTGTGTAGGTTCGATATGTGTCCTGTTATGTCATTATTTATAAATGCATGATTTTTTCAAATATATTAACGTTTTTGAAGTCGACTGTCTTGTTGTTTACAATATCAGTGTAGTGCGGAACTAAATCATTGTTGATAGTCCCACCCTTGGGGGACATAAAATGAAAAGTATTGATGTGGCAGAACCACTGTTCGCATAACGTACCTATCCCCAGGTTCTGCACGTTATTGTGTTACCCCATTGAGATTATCAGTCTGGTTACCTGATTGGCAGGAGCCCAGGGCACACTCAGTCAAAGCACATCAGCAGTTCAGCAAAATGTGGGGGCAACCAGGCAGAAAGAGGGCACTTTCTCACACAACCCCACCAAACGAAAGAGGATGAGAGTAACCTTTCCCTAGAGAGTCTTCATTTTCTAAGCGGAAGAACCTGGAAAGTCCATCTGCATTGGCATGTGCAGTTCCAGGTCTGTGTTCCACTACAAAGTCCATTCCCTGTAGGGAGTTGGACCACCTCAACAGTTTAGGATTGTCACCTTTCATCTGCATTAGCCACTTGAGAGGTCTGTGATCAGTTTGATCTAGGAAGTGAGTACCAAACAAGTATGGTCTCAGCTTCTTCAGGGACCAAACCACAGCAAAGGCCTCCCTCTCAATGGCACTCCAACGCTGCTCCCTGGGGAGAAGCCTTCTGCTTATAAAAGCAACAGGTTGGTCTTTGCCTTCATCATTGGTCTGCGATAGGACCGCTCCTATCCCTAGCTCAGAGGCATCAGTCTGCACAATGAACTGCTTGGCATAGTCTGGAGCTTTGAGAATTGGTGCTGAGCACATTGCCTCTTTCAGGGTGTAAAAAGCCTTTTGACAGCTAACTGTACAGTTGACCTTTTTGGGCATCTTCTTGGAAGTTCTGCGAGGGGAGTCACAATGGACCCATATCCCTTCACAAACCTGCTGTAGTACCCAGTCAAGCCAAAGAATGCCCTGACTTGGGTCTGGCTTGTTGGAGCTGCCCAGTCCAGGATAGCCTGGATCTTGGGCTGTAAGTGTTGCACTTGGCCTCCACCAACAAGGTGGCCCAAGTATACCACAGTTCCCTGCCCTATCTGGCATATGGATGCCTTGATAGTTAGGCCTGCAGTTTGCAGGGCATTTAAAACCTTCCCAAGGTGGATCAGGTGATCCTGCCAAGTGGAACTAAAGACAGCAATATCATCTAGATAAGCTGCACTAAAGGATTCCAATCCAGCAAGGACTTGGTTCACCAACCTTTGGAGGGTGGCAGGGGCATTCTTTAAACCAAAGGGCATAACAGTAAACTGATAATGCCCATCGGGTGTGGAGAATGCTGTCTTTTCTTTTGCTCCTGGTGCCATGCCAATCTGCCAGTACCCTGCAGTTAAGTCAAAGGTACTTAGAAATTTGGCTGCACCCATTTTGTCTATCAACTCATCTGCTCTTGGGATAGGGTGAGCATCTGTCTTGGTGACAGAGTTGAGCCCTCTATAGTCCACACAGAACCTAAGTTCTCTCTTTCCACCCTGTGGATGAGGTTTGGGGACTAGTACCACTGGGCTGGCCCAGGGGCTCTCAGAGGGTCAATAACCCCTAACTCCAGCATCTTGCTGACTTTAGCTCTGATGCTTTCCTTGACTTGATCAGAATGTCGATAGATTTTGTTTTTGACAGATGAACCGTCACCAGTATCCACATCATGCGTACACCAGTTTGTCTGACCAGGGGTCAAGGAAAAGAGCTTAGCATACTGCTGCAAGACTTGCTTGCAATCAGTCTGCTGTTGGGCTGTGAGGGTGTCTGAAAAGACATCTCCATCCACTGACTCATCTTTGGGGCTGTATGAGAGGAGGTCAGGGAGAGGGTCACTCTCTGTCTCCTGATCATCAGTCACCATCAGCATGGTGATCTCAGCCCTATCATGGAAAAGCTTAAGGCGGTTCACATGGATCACCCTTTTGGGTGTCCTGCTTGTGCCCAGGTCAACCAAGTAGGTGACCTACTTTTCTTCTTCAAGATGGGGTAAGGGCCACTCCATATGTCCTGGAGAGCCCTTGGTGCCACTGGCTCCAAAACCCACACCTTTTGCCCTGGTTGAAATTCTATCAGTGTAGCTTTTTGGTCATACCAGTGCTTCTGAAGCTCCTGGCTGGCCTCAAGATTCTTGGATGCCTTTTCCATGTACTCAGCCATTCTGGACCGTAGGCCTAGTATATAGTCCACAATGTCTTGTTTTGGTTCTTGGAGAGGCTTCTCCCAACCTCTTTTACAAGACAGAGTGGTCCCCTAACAGGATGGCCAAACAGAAGTTCAAAGGGGGAAAACCCTACTCCCTTCTGAGGCACCTCTCTGTAGGTGAAAAGCAAGGATGGCAAGAGGACATCCCATCCCCTTTTGAGTTTTTCAGGGAGCCCCATAATCATGCCTTTCAATGTCTTGTTGAACCTCTCAACAAGACCATTGGTTTGTGGGTGATAGGGTGTAGTAAACTTGTACTGCACGCCACACTCTTTCCACGTGTGTTTTAGGTAAGCAGACATGAAGTTGGAACCTTTGTCCGAAACCACCTCCTTAGGAAACCCTACCCTGGTGAAGACACCAATGAGGGCCTTGGCTACTGCAGGAGCTGTAGTAGTCCTAAGGGGAATTGCCTCAGGATACCTAGTGGCATGATCCACTACCACTAGAATGAATGTGTTTCATGATGCTGTGGGAGGTTCAAGTGGACCCACTATTTCCACACCTACCCTTTCAAATGGAACTCCAACCACTGGTAGTGGTATCAAGGGGGCCTTTGGGTGCCCACCTGTTTTGCCACTGGCTTGACAGGTGACACAGGAGCTGACAAACTCCTTTACTTTCGGAGACATCTGGGGCCAGTAAAAGTGGCTTACTAGCCTTTCCCAGGTTTTGGTTTGGCCTAGATGTCCAGCTAGGGGGATGTCATGAGCTAAGGTTAGTAGGAACTCCCTGTACTTCTGAGGCACTACCACTCTCCTAGTGGCTCCAGGGTTGGGGTCTTTGGCCTCAGTGTACAGTAGTCCCTCCTCCCAATAAACTCTGTGGGTACCACTGACATCTCCTTTTTCCTGGGTAGCAGCTTGCTGCCTCAGGCTTTCAAGAGTTGTACAGTCCTGCTGTCCAAAGCAGAGCTCTTCCCCAGCGGGTCCCCCGGGGCCTAAGAGTTCAACCTGGCAAGGGTCAAGCTGCATGGGCTCAGTTCCCTCTGTGGTGTCCAAGTCCTCTCCCTGAGGAGAGGGGTCCTGATCCTCTTGCTGTACAGAAGCTGGTTTCCCAGTCTACTTACCTTTTCTCTTGGAAGGTTGGGCCATACTTTCAGGCTCCAACACTTCTTTTTCACCCTGTTTTCTGCTCTGTGCTCTTGTTTTTACACACACAATCTCAGGGATGTCCAGCATTGCGGCATGGGTTTTCAATTCTACCTCAGCCCTTGCTGAGGTTTCCAGGTCATTGCCAAGCAGACATGTAGCTGGAAGCTTTGGAGAGACCCCTACCTGTTTCAGGCCAGTAACCCCCCTCCCTCCCCTCCCTATCCCCAGTCTAATGTCACCATAGCCATTGCATGGTTATAAGTAACACTGTCAGCATTGGTGACTGGGTAAGTTTTCCTAATCAAGTATTGCTCTGGGGAAACCAGTGTGTCTCTCACCATAGTGATACTGGCACCTGTATCCCTCAGGGCTTCTATTCTAGTCCCATTGATCCAAGGGTATTGTAAGTATTTCTTTAAGTTGGGTGGCCACAAAGCTAAAGTGGCAAACTCAACTTCCCCTTCTGTGACTAGAACTGCTTCAGTGTGCAACCCGATCTGCTCTTGGCACACTGCTGATCCCATCTGGAGACTGGCTTTATCAGGAGTAGCTGTAGTAGGACTAGGGGGCTTCTTGTTTGGACAAGTAGCATCTCCAGTTAAGTGTCCCAACTTTCTACAGCTGTTACACCAGGCCTTTGCAGGATCAAAGTTCTTTCTCCTGTACTTATTAGTAGATTGGGAAGAGTATTGGGACCCACCCCCCTGTGCAGGTTTTGGGGCCCTTTTGAAGACTCAGGCTTTTTATCTTGGGGATTCTCACCACCTTTCCCCTGGGGAGGTTTTGTAACCCCTTTCTTTTGGTCACCGCCAGTGGTTGTTTTTGTCACCCTCGTCTTGACCCAATGGTCTGCCTTCTTTCCCAATTCTTGGGGAGAAATGAGACCTAGGTCTGCCAAATGCTGATGTAACTTTTCATTAGTGCAATTACTTAAAATATGTTCTTTCATAAACAAATTGTAACGTCCATTGAAATCATGCACAGTGTGTCCAGTTAACCAACCATCTAGTGTTTTAACTGAGTAGTCAACGAAGCCAATCCAGGATTGGTTTTGTGAGCCCCTCTGAATCTAATTCTGTATTCCTCAGTTGTGAGTCCAAATCCCTCAATCAGAGTTCTCTTCATGAGGTCATAAGACCCAGCATCTGCCTCTGAAAGGGTCAGGAGTCTGTCTCTGCAGTTACCAGAGAACAGTTCCCAAAGTAGTGCCCCCCAGTGTGTCTTCTTCACTTTTCTCATTTCACATGCCCTCTCAAAGGCTGTAAACCATTTTGTGATATCACACTCTTCATATTTAGGGACAATCCCTTTGGGGATTTTAGGATCATAAGCTTGCTCTTTATCCTTATTAAGTAAATTGCTGCCACCATTGATGGTTGCTAGGCCCATCTCTGCTCCCTCTTTCTCTAGAGCCAGGAGTCTGGTCTCTAGATCCAATCTTTTGGTCAACCTGGCTAGCAGGTTTTCCTCCTCATTGAGGCTGTCCTCAATGTCCTCAGTGGTACCTCATCCACCTGTGTGGGCTCTAGGTACTGAGAGGTTTATTCTTGGATTCAGGGCCACTGGGGCCCTTTTCTCCCTATGAAGGGGGGGGGGAGGGTTTGGTCAATCTCCTCCATCTTCTTCCACATCTGAGAGGTCTTCACCATTCTCAGAGGGATGGTCCTTAGCATACCCAGCCAACAGCTCCTGTAGCTTTTGTTTGGTGGGATGGGACCCCATGGTTGTGTTTTTAATTTTGCATAGGGACCTTACCTCCTTGAAAGACAAGTGAAGGTAATGGGTGAGGTCAAGCTCCTCAACCTGGTCCTCTATGTCATTGTTGTTATCTTCACTAACAGCTGTGTTCTTGTTAAGAGACATAGTTAAAAAACTTCTAACCCCTCTTCTCCCTCGCTAAAGTGACTTTATTTTTCTAAAAATTCCAAAGGGACTTAACCAAGGCCCTAACAAGACTTTTAGTAATTTGGAAAAATTTGTCAATTCAAAAATCAGAATTCTGAAGACAATTTAAGAGTTCTGTTGTGTGATCAGTTGGTAACCAAGTTAGTCCAACAAATGCAAAGTTGTATACCCCACCGCTGATCCACCAATGTAGGAAGCTGGCTCTGTATATACTATACCAAAGTGAGGTATAGTATGCAGAGAGTCCAGTGGAACCCCCAAAGGTAGGCAGAGGTAAAAGTAGATAGCACCTTACTCTCTATTTGTGGTAGTGTGGTCGAGCAGGAAGGCTTTATCAGAGGGTAGTGTTGAGCATTTGTTGTACACACTCAATCAGCAAATGATATCACACACTCAAAGACTGAACTTCAGACCAATTTGTTTTGTATAAAAATATTCTTAGTTATTTTATTTCCTAGAACCAAACAAGCCTGGCACAGGTAAGTGATAAGTACTTTGCAGTAATAATACAGTTTGTAAACAGTTTGTATTGCAGTTGTATATATATACCCTGGTTTGATTACAGTACAATTACTAGTAATGCAATGCTTTGAAATATTGTACATATACTTTGTATTGGCTTTTCAGTAGAATGTCAAGTAGATTACTTTACAGATTACTTTTCTTACACAGTGCAGTATACCTGGATACTGCACTGAGACATTTCCTGTAAACAGGTAAGTAAAAGCGTTTTGGTTATTTTGTTACAGTTTTGGTGAGTTTTATAGATTTTCCAACTTCACACTTAAAGAAACTTTTCCCAGAAAAACAGTCAATGTTATCCTATGGAGGAAAATGATGTTATTGGTTCAAAGGTAAGTATTCGGTTGTGGGAGTTGGTATTCTGGGGGTAGACTCAGGGGTCCCCCAGGGTCAAGGATGCACTCTTGTTACACCCTCAGCGGCACTAGGGCAGCCGGGTGCAGTGTGCTGAGGCCCAATGTTATCCAATTGGGGATAGGGGGCCTCCGGTTGGTGGCTGCTTACGGGACGTGGGTCCCTTGCTCACTTTGCCACTGGATTCAAGCTAGCCTGGCTGATTAAGGGTGTTACCCAGAAACCGGTCCCAGGAAGACCTGGCTAGGCAGTTCGGGCTGGACTGTTCCCATGAGGCACAGGGTCAAGACTGATTTGCATATAGCTGGGTCTGAACTGAGGTGGCGAAGTGAGCTAAAGAATGATGATGAATTCAACCCAGATCTGTGACTGGGGGTGAGTGTCTGAAAAGTTTCAGCGCTCCGTCCATCATCTCCTTGTGTTTACAAGGTTGTGGGAGCAAATCTCCTGGACTTAAGCTCAGGGCAAATGGGGGTTCAAGCCAGCACATAAGGTGCACCCTCAGCACCACTGGGGCGGCAGAGTGCTGTTTTGGCGTCGGGCGCCCTGTAGCTTTCAAGGGGGAGTCTCCGGTTTGCAAACACACTGCAGGCTCGGGGACGAAGGTCTTCTGGGTGCGACCACCACTTGGAGAAGTAAGTTGGGATGCTGGGGTTGGTTAGGCACCATCGGTTGTGCCACCCAAGGCCGTGGGGTGCCGGGGTGCCTTTTATGGTCAGATCTTACCAGCTCCTGGTAACGGTTGGGGGGACCTTCCGGTTTGAGGCTGCAGGTGTCAGCTTGAGGCAGGTCAGGGATCACTAGATCTCGGGTCAGGATCGCCTGGGAGACCTCCTCATGGTGTTGGGCCACTCTAACTCGGGCCGTAGGTGCAGAGTGGTGCAGACTCGCGGATCTTGCCAGAGCTGGAGTCTGTTGGTGAACAAATCCGGTGTTCACGGAAGACAGAGTCTTTTCTTTTAAAGGCAGGGCAGGTCCTAGGGGTTCTTGAGGCTGCTGGCTGCAGGACACACCGGAGCTTCGCTTCTGCAGGTTCGAGGTAGGGACAGGGCGGTAGTGCTGGGGCCAAGTGAGTGGGCATCCTCCTCTTCTTAGCTTCGGCACGGTTGTTCGGTCCTTCTTTTCTTCTTGTAGTTTCTTGTCTGAGGAAGCAAGGTTCAGGGGTGCCCCTAAAAACTAGATTTAGAGGCGTTACAGGTAGGTAAAAGGTTGGGACCAATAGGTCCCTTCCCTGGGGTGGGCACACCCCCTATCATGCCACCCTCCAGTGGTAGGGGGGCAGAAGCCTCACCCTGGTTGGCTGGGTCCCCCCATCTGCAAGTGCTTCAGCTCGCCTCGCCCATCTGAGGGGTGAGGTTGGTAAAGGTGGGCACACCTCCCTTCCTCACTTGGTTTTCCCGCCGGTTCTCCTGCCCAAAGTGGGGGTCAGAACCGGTGGTGACCAGTTGCTGGAAGCAGCAAAAGCCCTGGGGAAGCTCACAAAGGCGGCAAGCCTTTGAAGCTTCCCCTTCGTGGACCCAGCCCATCCTGGGGGTGGAGGGTTGGCACCCCGTCCCAGGATGTGCATTGTTTCAGTCCCCCGAGAGCAGATGTCTCTCGACCCAGGGGTCCAGAAACATGTCTGGTGGTGGCAGCTGAAAGCAGCCACTCAGCCTGGACACTAGTGGTAGGCCGTTTTTCAGGGGGCATCTCTAAGATGTGTGCATTTTTCATTAAATCCCACACTGGCATCAGTGTGGGTTTAATATGCTGAGAAGTTTGATACCAAACTTCTCAGTTTTCAGTGCAGCCATTATGGTACTGTGGAGTTCGTAATGACAAACTCCCAGCACCATATGCTCTTAATGGCAGCACTGCACTTACAATGTCTAAGAATTGACTTAGACACTGTAGGGGTACAGGGCTTATGCACCTGTACCCTCACCACTGCTATAGTGCACCCAGCTAGAGGATGTGTGCCAGGTCGGCTCTTCACTTTGTTCTGCACCAAAACACGCAGCCTGCAAAGGCAGTGTGTGAGTGTAAAGGTACAGGGCCTCTAAGGGTGGCACAATAAGTGCAGCAGCCCTTAGAGGCCTTACCTTGTCACAGTGCCCTGGGTACCTGTGGTACCATTTACCAGGGACTGACTTGTGGCCAGAGTGTGCCAATTGGGTTTGGTCTCCAATGCAGTTTTAGGGAAAGAACATAGACCCTGGGTACCTGATTGGCAGGAGCCCAGGGCACTCAGTCAAAGCACATCAGCAGTTCAGCAAAAAGTGGGGGCAACCATGCAGAAAGGGGGCACTTTCTCACAGTAGCCCAATATTTAACTATGGCAGAGTCTATTGAAAATTGACTACAGCTGATTTAAAACCGATGTTGGCTTGCCTTATGAAATGGAGCCACCTTTCAAGCACCCAAGATATCCCTTTGCTGGTTGCCAAAGTGTAAATGAGTACAGGGCAAAGCACTGATGTCAGTGCATGGCAGCCACATTTCACTGTTAAAGCCCTAAAATTATCAGTGAGATTTGCCAACTTGGCTCTAGTACAGGTTCCAGAAACCAGTCTAGTCGGAATGGTCAACTCTTTTTTCGGTTGCTACTGGAATTCCCTTTCTCCCACTTTATGCAAAGAAGGTTTTACTTGAATTTGGAAAGGCTCTTTAGGCTTGGTTATTACCTTCATTATAGTTGGTGACTCTCAAATTGTAATGTGTTTGTTGTCAGTAGTCATCAGTACTAAGATGGATAAGTTACTTACCTGTAATCCTAGTTCTTCTTCAGGGGTATACTCGTCAAAGTCATAAGCAGTGAATAGTCCGCCCTTGCACATATAAAAATGTACATGTGTGTATATATATATATATATATATATATATATACACACACATACATACACACACATACTACATACATACACATATATATACACATATATATTAATGCATGTTTAAGCAAATCTAAGGACTAGTCCCGTGAAAAACACATATATACACACACATATATATATATATATATCCAATCGAAAACGCCCAGAGCTTGAAGACCCCACACACGACGTGTAAATAAGCCACTTTATTCTTTGGCAGGCAGCAGCTTCATCACGAATGTCATCCCAGCGCACTTTTAGCCGTTTAACGCCATACGCGTTTCAGGAGTCATTCCCTTGTTCACTGGCTTCGGCAATGGTGGAAAACAGCCTTTCACGTTATGCACTCGCAGTTTTATGTAACTTAGTCCCGCCCCCCTGGGCGCGTGCATTAGTGCATTGTGGTCATGGTAGTTGGGTTCAGTAAAATCCATAATGGAAAAGGCTGTACTTCTCCCTCCAGTAATGAAAATCCATCGGGTCGCTGTGGCAGGCAGCAGTGATGCCGCTGCTTTGCTTGCGCCTGACAAGGGGGCTACGTCGTTCCTATTGTGCACCCGACAGTGCGAGTGCACAGACCTGCATCAGTCTGCAGTTGGGAGTCTTCGTGGCCAAGGCAGGCCACTATATATCCAATCGAAAACGCCCAGAGCTTGAAGACCCCACACACGACGTGTAAGTAAGCCACTTTATTCTTTGGCAGGCAGCAGCTTCATCACGAATGTCATCCCAGCGCACTTTTAGCCGTTTAACGCCATACGCGTTTCAGGAGTCATTCCCTTGTTCACTGGCTTCGGCAATGGTGGAAAACAGCCTTTCACGTTATGCACTCGCAGTTTTATGCAACTTAGTCCCGCCCCCCTGGGCGCGTGCATTAGTGCATTGTGGTCATGGTAGTTCGGTTCAGTAAAATCCATAATGGAAAAGGCTGTACTTCTCCCTCCAGTAATGAAAATCCATCGGGTCGCTGTGGCAGGCAGCAGATATATATATATATATATAGACAAACACACACACACACGTATATTTGCAAATATATACACAGATATATGCAGCCTAAACCACCAAAATTGGCAAAAAATTCCCAAGATTGTATTGTATTCTTTCATTTAAAATAAAATATATCGATGCAACATTTCCATGACATAGAGAAATGTACTCTTAACTTGTTTGAACATAGCCTTTATTTTAAAGGAAAAAAGGAAGGTAATAGCAGGCAGTTAGCCCAGAGACTGCATATGAAAACATCAAAAACTGGCACCGTGCCTTTCAGACCTGCAAGACCTCCAAGGTCCCATCATGCCCCACAGGTGACAGTTAGGTCCAAGTCTTTTTTACAGCGTGTTACACTGTGTAGTGATCATAAGGAGACAGAGTGCTGTTATAAGCATGGTATTCGTCCGGGGATGTGGGAGTGTTGCTTATGACTTTGATAAGTATACCCCTGGAAGAGAACTAGGATTACAGGTAAGTAACTTATCCTTCTCTTCCAGGGGATACTCATCAATAGTCATAAGCACTGACTAGAGTAGCAAGTACATCCCAGAACCCTGCGGACAATTATCAGTAGGTAGCACACTCTGAACAACATGTTAACCAAATAAATTCCTCAAGGAGGCTTGCCCAAAAAGAGCATCCGCCTGAGTATCAGAATCTAGGCAGTAATGGCGGGCAAAAGTGTGTACCGATCGCCATGTAGCCACTTTACATATCTCTTGAATGGGTACATTCCTGAGAAGGGCCGTAGTGGAGCCTTTGCCTCTAGTGGAGTGAGCCTTAGGTCTACCAGGGAGCTGTTTGTTAGCTAACTGATAAGATAAAGTGATACAAGACACTATCCTTCCGGAGATGGATTGCTTAGAAGAAGGGAGACCAGTGCGCATCGGACCATAATTTACAAAGAGATGATCCGACTTTCTTATGCTCTTAGTCTTATCCAGGTAGAATTTATTTTAAAACTCTTTTTTGGTCAAGAGAGTGGAACGCCCTCTAAGGAGGGGTGGGAGGATTTGGAAAAAAGGTGGGGAGAGTAACAGACTGGTTAATATGGAAATCCGAGACAACCTTAAGCAGGAAACTCGGGTGGGTTCTCAGGACCACTCTGTTAGCATGAAAAATGAGATAAGGCTCTTTATAGCTTAGTGCCTGGATCTCGCTCACTTTGCGAGCAGAGGTAATTGCCACTAAGAAAGCGGTCTTCTATGTAAGGTGCTGCAATGAGGCTCTGTGAATGGGTTCGAAGGGAGGACCCATTATTTAGAAAGGACTAAGTTAAGCTTCCAGGGAGGGAAAGGTGACCTAATTGGGGGGGTATACCTTTTTCAACCCTTCTAGGAAGTCCTTAACTATTGGCATCTGAAAGAATGACCGGAGTAGGTGACTTTCTATAAGCTTTAATTGCAGCCAAGTGTACTTTAATAGAAGAAAACTGTAGACCTGATTTAGCCAAGTACAAAAGGTATAGAAGGATAACCTGTTCCTGACCAAGAATGGGATTATGTCCATTGGCTGTACACCACAGATAGAAGCGCTTCCATTTGAAAGCATATGATTTCCTCGTAGATGGCCTCCTTTCTTCCTTCAGAATATACATACAATCTGGCGAGAGGCCTTGATGTCCATATTGGAGGAACTCCGGAGCCATGCCGTTAATCTCATTGATGGAAGGTTGGGATGGAGTACCTTCCTTCCGAACTTGGTTAGCAGATCCGGATGGCATGGTAACCTCGTGTGTGGTGTCTTAGAAAGATGAAGAAGGTACGATACCACCACTGGCGAGGCCACTCTGGTGCGATCAGGATTATCTTGGTCCTGGAGTGTAGGGTTTGTTGATCACCTGTGGTATGAGAGGAATTGGTGGAAAGGCATAGAGTAATGTCTCTGACCAGTCGATCAAAAGCTCATTCCCGCTGTCGCCTGGTTGAGGGTACCTGGAGGCGAAGGCGCAGCATTTTGCGTTTGATACATCCGCAAAGAGATCGATGTCTGGATAGCTCCATCTTTGGAAAATGTTGTGGGCTACCTCGCCTTTTAGCACCCAGACGTGTGCTTCAATGAAGTTGCGGCTTCGCGTGTCCTTGTGCACTTTGCGAGAACCTGGGAGGTGAATTGCAGATATGGTGAGCTTCTTCGCCAGTAGCCATTTCCAAATAGTTTGAGCCTCCTGTGATAGAGGTCTGGATCTGGTCCCTCCCTGTTTGTTCAGGTAGTACATCGTTGTGGTATTGTCCGTCTGAACCAACAGAAGGCGTGCCTGTATGGAAGGAAAGAACGCTTTGAACGCCAGATGTACAGCTCTTAGTTCCAACATATCAATGTGGTAGGTTTTCTCCTTGTTTGACCACTTCCCCAGAACCTGAAGAGGGCCCATGTGGGCTCCCCATCCTTGGAGGGACATGTCTGTGACGAGTGTTTGTTTGGAGAGTTCCTGGTGGAACGGGACTCCTTTCAACAAATGATGACACTGCATCCACCATTTCAGGGAGTCTTTGACCCATCGGTTGGAGATCTGAGACCACTAATACTTTAATGCCTGCTGAACTGTCTCATCTGCAGTCTGGCATTGGGAACGATGAAAATGCAGGAGGCCATTGAGCCCAGCAGAGAGGATACTTGTCTGGCCGTGGGATGAGGTGCGCGGAGGAGATTGCGACATTTGTGGATGATTGAGGACAACCTCTCCTCCGAAGGAAACTCTTGTGTTTGCGGTGTCTAGAGTCGCGCCTAAGTAGTGAATTCTCTGAGTTGAATTGAGAATGGACTTCTTGCAGTTGACGCACAGACCCAACTGAGTTAGCACCTGAATGCAGGATTGTATGTGTTCTTGCAGAAGACTGGGAGAAGCACTCTTGAGCAGCCAGTCGTCTAGATATGGATAGATGAAATTAAATTGCTTTCGTAGAAAAGCCGCTACCACTGCCATGCATTTTGAAAACGTGCGGGGGGCTGACTTGAGTCAGAAAGGGAGGACTTTCTACTGGAAATGCTCTGAACCTACCTGGAACCGCAGAAATTTCCAGTGTTTTCGGGAAATCGGGATATGAAAGTAAGCGTCCTGAAGGTCTATGGAGCACAACCAGTCTCCTTGATGAAGTTGAGGAACAATTTGGTGTAGTGCCAACATTCTGACTCTTTCCTTGAGGACAAACTGGTTTAAGAGTCTGAGATTGAGTATAGGCCTGTACTCTTTGGTTGGGCCTTTCATTAGGACCAAGAAGTAACAGGAATAAATCTCCTGACCATGTTGGAGCCAGGGAACCTTTTAGATGGCCTGCTTTTGGAACAGGATGGATACCTCCGCCGAAAGTAGCTTTTGCTGATGGATTGATGATCTTTGAGGCGGTATAGTCAGTGGAGGGGACTTGAATCTGATTGAGTACCCATTCCGCACAATATCGAGCACCCAATTGTCCTTTGTGATTTTGTGCCACTCGTCCAGATGAAACATGATACTTCTCCCCCCCCCCCCCCCCCAGAGTGGAAAGCAGAGCTGGGGGAAGCATGCTCTCACTGCTTTGACTGCTGTTTAGCAGAGGGGGATGTTTGTCTGGAAGCCCCTTGTTCTCTTTCATAATAGTGGGATCTAGAATGGTGTTGTTGCAGCTAACAGTGAAGGGTTTGAACCCTCTTTTGGTATTGGCGACGGTCATAAGGACGGTATCGGTGTCTGAAATCTTTATATTTTTCCAAGCCTGCAGCTTTCAGGGTGTCAAGTTCGGACTTTATTCTGGACATCTCATTGTCTGATTGAGAGCCGAAGAGTGAATTTCCGTTGAAGGGCAGATTTAGGATCCAGTGTTGGGCCTCAGGCTTTAGGCCTGTGAGTCTCAGCCAGGTGGAGCGCCTAGAGCAGATGCCATGCGAATAGCCATGAGCCGCCAGATTTGACGCATTGGCTGCTGCACTTATAACCTGGTTCGCTACGAGTCCTCATTCCTCTAAGATCTCCTGGAAATCTTTCCGGTCTTCTTTTGGCAGTTTGTCCGTGAACCTTGAGATGTAGTCCCACAGTGATCGATCATATCTACCGAGGAGTGCAGAGGCGCTAGCAACCTTCATATATGAGGGCGAGGTGCTACACATTCTCTTCCCAAGAGAGTCCATTAACTTGCTGTCTTCGTCAGGTGGGACTGTGAAGGAGGACACCCATGTGTCCACTTTTCTTGCTGCTGCCACTATGACAGTCTGGTGGTGAGTCGGACCTCAGGTACAGTGGACCCTGACCTGGGGCTCTGTACTTTTTGATTATGCGCAGAGGCGCTGATCCTATTGACCAAGGAGTGAGAAAAGTATGAAGAGCCGGTTCCAGTAGTCCAGGTAACAAGGGAAGCAGAGGTCTAGTGGATGACCTGTGATGGAGGGTTTCAAAGATGACCGACGCCGCAGTGGTCGCAGACAGCATCTTGATGTTTAGCTTTGCAGCCCCCCTGCATAGAACCTCATTTAAAGTAATGATGTCGTCCACTGGTGACACTCTGGCAGGAAGAGTGGCAGACAAAGTAGGGGAATAGTCTCCCACTGAGGATGTGTCCGTAGACCATGATGGAGATCTATGTCTATGCTCCAAAGGCCTTGTGGATTGGGAGTGTCTGGACCTAGTCGGAGAACGTCTGAGAGGTGTTCAAGACCGACGTCTTGTAGACGGAGATTGTTGCAGTCTTGGAGATCCCCGAGGAGACCTTGTGGCAGGTGTAGGACGACGCACCACTCTACCAGATGTTTGTGAGGGGGAATATATTTGGGAGTAGTCTGACCCTGGACTGCGCATTGGTACTCTGCACTCTTTCACACTCCTCACCCACCCCGGGGAGAGATTAATCGGCGGTGTGTGCTGTTCTCTAGCCGGGGATCCCTCAAGCGTGATCTGCACAATTCTCAGGCCCGGAGAAGATGAAGTGCTCTTCGACATTGACCGTCTCGACGTTGGCTCCTGAGACTCCACCACTTGAATTTCCCTCGACGTCGAACGATCTCTCGTTGTCGGTAAAGGTGAGCGAGCCAACCTTGTGTCTTTGCCGGTGGAGACGTGTGAGAGGACAGTGGCCTCAGTGTCGATCATCTTCGCCGCGACATCGGTGATGGTGATGTCGAGTGTCCTCGTTTGGTTGAGGCTCTAGGTGCAGTGTGTCCATGACTCACAGTTAGTGCCCTCGACAGTGGTGTCTTCAACGTCGGCGGAGACCTCGACTGCGACCGGCCATGTCTGTGCGGCAGGGATGACTTCGACGTTGAGCATCTGTGCTCTGCCGTCGGAGGTGAACCAGACCTGGACCGTCGACGAGGAACAGTCCAAGTCGATCGGTGAATGGTTGACGCTTGAAGCCTAGACTTAGACTTACTTGGCTTTGGCGTGCCTGGCATCGACAGCGTAGTTAGCGAGTGTTCCTTCGATGTCGACCGCGGCAAAGGACTTCCTGTCGATGACTTACAAGCCGACGGTGAGCATATAGGTATCTTCGACGTTGATCTTCTCTCCGTAGACGGCGAAGCTGACCGATGTCGTCTTTTTTCACCTCTTTTTCTATGCTCAGACCGCACTTGAGAGGAGGGCTCTTTAGAAGACGGCTTGTCACCTTCCAGGCAACTTGGACACTTTTCCTCTCTCCTGCATGGCATGCAGCTTGATCTTTTCCCTGTCCTGAAGGGTCCTCTGGAGAACTGCTGGCAGCAATAACACTTGTCTGGTCTGTGCTTGGATGGTAAGCACACAATACAGACAGTGTGGGTCGGATTTAGCCATTTTCTTCCCACAAGAAGGACACTTGTTAAACAGGGTTGGCATTTTTGACTAAACAAAATATCAGGAAAGTCAGAAAAAAGGTAGAGTAGTACAGCTTGCCATAAAAAAACGTTGAGAGAAGTCAAAAAATCCAACTTCAAAATATCAATTGACAAAGTCAATAACGGATGAGCTCAATGCTCCAGGATCCTTACAGAAGGAGCCGGAAAAAAGAACTGACCTAACTGTCACCTGTGGGGCATGATGGGAGCCTGGGGGTTTGGAGGTCTTAAAGGCACAGCGCCAGTTTGTGATATGTGTTTTCATATGCAGCCGCTGGGCTAACTGCCTGCTATTACCTTGCCTTTTTCCTTGAAAATAAAGGCTATGTTCAAACAAGTTAAGAGTACATTTCTCTGTGTCATGGAAATGTTGCATAGATATGCTTTTTTTTAAATGAAATAATACAATGCAATCTTGGCAATTTGTAGTCTATTTTGGTGGTTTAGGCTCACTATGTGTGTGTGTATATATATTTGTATATATGCATATGTGTAGATATATATTGATGTATGTTTTTATCGGGACTAGTCCTTAGATTTGGTTAAACGTGTATATATATATATATACACATTTTTATATATGCTCCACGGTCCCTGCGCAAGGGCGGGACTATTCAGTGCTTATGACTATTGATGAGTATCCCCTGGAAGAGAAACTTTGGTGATTGAAAACACTCTACACATAAGTCAACATAAAGTATGTGTGCTCAAGTTGAGAGATGGTATGAAGGGGTGCACCCTTCCCTTTCCTTCATGATGTAAGGTATTCCCTCAATATTGAGATGGGTGGCGATCTTCTGAAGCACACTTAACAGGTTCCAATGCCAGACTTAGCGAGGACAAAACAAAGCCAACAGTGTAGAAGAGCCAAGCCTCTAGTCCTCTCAGATCTTCTGGAGGAGCCTCGCAGTCAAATAAGTTGAAGGAAAAGAATACAAGAAAGCCCTCGTACAAGCCATCATTACGTCATTCTTTAGGCACCACTTAAGGGGTCAACTGGTCTCAATTGCAGTTGAAATGAGATGAGCTGGGACCCAACGGTGCAAAATTCTCACAGATGTAGCTTTAAACAACATGTAGAGCAGTTTGAAATGGGGAAACATATGAATGACATCTGCTCTCTGGCTTATATCCGTTATTCTCTCTGGAAGAGGGAAGGCGTTTGCCAAAGTGTAGTGAGAACTACAAAAAATGGTAAGTGGTTTGAAGAGAAAGTTTATTTGTAGAGTAAGGAGCTGCCCTGAGGAAGAACATGCAGGAACTCCTCCGCGCCAGTATCAACTGACACCAGAATCAAATTACGACATTCCAATGTACAGAACCTGATGAAGCAGAACATTCCAGTTCAGGTAAATATTTAAAGGGAGGATATCGCATATCTTTCCTTCACAGGACAAGGAACTGTAAAACCATTCACCAAAGATACATATACCCTGCACGACAAGTTACAGCACTTCAGAAGAAACTACTCAAACAGAATAAAATTTTTTTTTTTAAAACAACCCGGACAACTACACAGAAAGAATAACACCACAGCAGGATGTTCTGAGCAAGATCCATGTTCTATCTGACCAAAAGCATCAGATTTTACACATCAGATCCACTCTTCAGCCACTTGGACACCCAAGCTGGAAAAATAGTGCTTTTCTACGTCTCAAAAATTCAAAAGGATAAACTTTTGTGGCATTATGACTTTATGAGGTGTAATCCTATAAAACTACACCATACTTCTCACATCTTTTACATTGTTGTAGTTCCCACTCTTAACCCATCTAATACACTCCTGAACCACACGGTTCATTCTCTCCATGAGACCATTTGTTTGGGGATGGTATAACGAGCTCTTGAACTGCTTAACCCCACATGATTCAAGGAAACTCAAACTCCATGATGACGAATTGGGCACCGTTATCAAAAATTTGAGATTTGAGGAACCTCTCCCTCAAAAAAAGTGCTCTAAGGAGCTAGAACTGGGCTCTTTCAAAAACTTAAGCTCTGGCCACTTCGAATAGTAATCCACCAGGATGAGAATTAACTTAGCACCTCCAGATAAAGAATTATAAGGACATCAATCCCCATTTTTAACCAAGGTCTTGATGGAAATTCAATACGGGTCAAGGGAAGAGTGAAAACTTTTTAGCTTCTGAAACACACACACAACAACCATCCACCACCTCTTCAATGTCAGCATCCATCCCGGGCCACCAAAATGAATCACAAATGCGCTGTTTGGTGAGTCGAGCCAAGATGCCCCTCATGTGCATAGTTAAATATTCCCCCTCCTCAAAATGTGAGGAGGAACTAATTTGTCTGACCTCTGCAATATCCCATCTTCCACCGAAAGTTCCTCACAAACATTAAAGTATGGCTGAAGCACGGGAGGCAACATTTTTTCCCTCAGCCATCCATCTTTGATGAGACCCAAATCTTGTAACACACCCCTAACTTGGGTACCTCAATGGATGCCATGAAACAATCCGCAAAGTCTTCATCCATTAGGTCAGCTAGTGCCAGTTCACTATCATCATTGCCTTTACTTGGAAAACAAGAGAATGTCAGCTCGGACATTCTTACCTCCAGCAATATGAACAATGACAAACTGGAACTGTAAAAGTTTCGAGACAATCTCAAAATTCTACGAGTACAGCATTTACTATCACCTCCACTCAAGATAGACACCAGAGGCTTGTGGTCCGTCTGTAAACGGAACCAACTCCCCCAGACATAACAAAACTTTTCAATAGCCCACTAACATGTGAGCAACTCCCTATCGATCACAGAGTTTCACAGCTCAGCTTCTAGCAAAACCCTAGATGCGAAGGCAACAGTAAACTCAATCTCACCTCTTTTGTTGTCTGAGTACAGCCCCCAAACCCACCTAGCTGGCATTAACCGTAATACAACAAGTTAGTGACAACTGAGACTTGATCCTAATAAGAGCTTCAGAATACTCTTCATCCCATATGAATTTAGAACCTTTCTTGAGCAAACTACTAATAGGTCTCACTTTGGTCGCGTAGTCAAGAATGAAACGCGTGTAGAACTCACACAGCCCTAAAAAAGCCTTAATTCCACACTTGTCGGTAGGAAGAGGTGCCTGAACAATGGACCTTGTTAACCCCAGTCTGGATTTGATGCCTTCCTCTGAGACCACGTTCCAAATACTCAACTTTATTGCTCAAGAGTTGACACTTCTTTCTTGAGCACAACTGCATGCCTCTTAAAAATATTAGGAACCTTTTCCAGGACGACGTTGTGCACAACATCTTCCGCAAAAAATCAGATCATCATCATGGAGCACCAATACACTGTCTACCTTTTTCAAAAGATTATACATTACTCTTTGGAAGACCGATGCCATGGAAGTAAGCCCAAACGGCATGCAGCATTACTGAAATGTGCCTAGAGGCGAGACAAAAGCTGTAAAGTGTCTCGAATCAGGATGTGGTTCGACCGGATAGTATGCAGAGGCAAGATCGAGCTTGGAAAATAAACTTGATTCTGCAGTGCTAGCAAACAAGTCATTGATTTTGGGTAAAGGATGAGTCCACCCAAATCTCTTTGTTCAGAGACCAAGTCCACACAAACGCACTTGACACTACGTTTGTGCCCAACAACCAATGGAAACAACTATAAAGACGATTCAGTAGGTTTGATGATTCTCTGCTCACACAAAGCTTCAAGCTCATTCTCTAGATCTATGACACTGAACAGCCTCCTATGTAATTAATGATTGACCAGAATTGCTCCCTCTTTGACTTTAATTTTGTGATTGAAGCTTTTAAATTTACTAAGGAAATCAATTAACACGTCAGGGAATTTACTACTCCATTCCATTGCCACATCATATTTGATGACAAGCACCTGTTTTTTAGCCCCAGGTCTGAGAGCCATACCGTACAAATCCTGGTAAAGCCACCCCAGAATATTCAATCCCTTCACAGAAACGTAGACTTTCCCTTCAATTCCCCTTCCTTTGAAATCGAGTACATCCTCAATGTCCCCATAAAGTTAAATCTTTCACCCCTCATAGGAAACAGGAGAACAGTCAGGTGGGAACAAGCTCCTTAAACAAACATTGGCTGATCATTATAATTCTGACTCCTGAATCCGCCAACAGTTTAAGGATCTTATCCCCCACCAGAATGTCCACAATGGGAATCAATACAAGACAAAATGAAAAAAAAGCAATACTTTTTCTTTGGTCAGGAGCAACATCAGAGGGAGCGATTTCCTCCCCCACAGCGAATACGAGGTTAATCCTTCAATATCGGATTCAGAATCTGCATCCCCCTTGGACTCCATAACACATGCTACGGACTTGATGGAATGTTTTTTTCTGGCAAACCTTTGTGAAATGTCGAAGCTTCTTTCAATAATTATAAATGACATTTTTTGCCGGACATGCTTTACCCTTTTTATTGTGTGGGAAATTCCCACATCGAAAACACAAATTAGTTGGAAGCGTTCCAATTTTGAAAGGTCTGTTCCCACTATTTTTGTTCAACTTTGAAAACTTTCGTGAAGATTTGCCAGTTTTAACAACACTAAATGACTTCTAAGGTTTCTCTTCTAATTCTATGACAGAGATTTGAGAAATCTCTATACTTTTCGCTGTCTTGATAGATTTATCAAGGGAGGGGTTTCCCACTCACAATTTTTGCTCATCTTTGCAATGACTAACATACTGGTCTCTAATCAATTGGACCGTGAAGTTAGAAAACTGACACTCAGAAATCAATCTGCGAAGAACTGTGATGTAGGTATCCATATCTACATCCAATGTCTGCTTGTGTTTAAAAAACTTATGCTTGGAGCACAATCAAACTGGGTTGTTTGACAAATCTCAATTGAGTTATCTTAACCGCTACTTGATACTCAAGCACTTCACCCTCCTCTAAAAAAAAGTTCAGGCTAATGTTTGAAAGTAGACCTTTCTTCAAAACCCAGGGAGTGTATGAACCTGGAGGGTCCAGTCACTTTTATATAGGTCTCAAAAAGCATCAAACCCGACAGTGTACCCAACAGTAGGTTTGCCTGGAGAATCTAGAAACGATGGCAGAGGAATAACTGACTTCATTATAACTAAAAGATATCACTGTTGACTGGAAGCACCATATACTCAGACGTGATGAGCAACAACAGTCTCACGGGAGAAGTGGTGGATGCCCGCTAGTGCTGGTCACTGAGGAAAGTACGCAGTACACATGTGGTAGCCCTACCTCAAACATGGAAGCTTACCAACACAATGGACTGTACAAAAGTATCTCCGAATACTCCCAGGCGGCTTCGCTAGCTGTTTTAAAGTTCCAAAATCTCTATTGTGTTTAATAGTATCGGACTGATCAGAAAGAAGATGTAGAGTGATCTGAATTGGGAGAAAAAAGAATCTTTGAGAGAAGAGTTATTGCCCAACTGGTGCCAAAAATAAGTGAAAAACAGCACGATCAAGGACTAAATTAACCTACCAGTAGTAGCACCAGGCCTGGCCGTAGGCAGCACACTGAGAAAACTAAGCCACTAAAAACATATACACATCACGTGCTAGCGCTATGCTTATCCAAAATGGCAGACATCGCTATTCAGATAAGTGGACATAAGCTAGAGTGGGCAACGCGCTAGTCTATCTTCATGTAAATGTTGCAACCGCTTCCTTGGTAAAGATCGCAAAAACTGTTCAGAAATGGCGGCAGAAACCAAGAAAGCTTGCCGATCAAAAATGTCTTAAAGGTAGGTGCACTACTCTCTGTAAATTTCCTCAAAATGGCAGGCAAACGCAAAGAGGGTCACCGATGGCACACTTGTCTTTGTTGCGCTTTATCATGGCGAGCGCCTGCCAGGAAGGTTGCCACACCAGACTTTTTCCTACAACACTAATGCGGAGCAGGGCCCACAATCTCACGGTGGCTGGTAAAAGGCCGGGAGTCCCGCAAAAAAGGAGGGTTGCTGCTCTAGAATATTTTTCTCCACACATACACAGCGGGACCACCATCCTACAATGACCAGAATGTAGGTGCCGGCAGCCCTGCAACGAAAGAGGGACCTTCAGTACTGGTCTCAACTTTGCTCATGGTAGTTCCTGAATACGTTACGATGGAAGAAAGATTGGATAAGACAACAACAGGAGACACAAAGCGGTCGTCTCGATAATCAGACCACCATTGTACCTTTAGGGAAGCCATGTGTACGAGGTAGCAGGCAGGGTTCGTTGGGCAGCTCCAGTCACCAGCAATACTGTAGTGTAGTGAGAACTACAAAAAACAGTAAGTGGTTCGAAGAGAAAGTTTATTCGTAGAGTAAGGAGCTGCCCTGAGGAAGAACACGCAGGAACTCCTCCGCACCCCACCCCCCCACCAGCACCATCAACTGACACCAGAATCAAATTACAACATTCCAATGTACAGAACCTGAAGAACAAGAATGTTCCAGTTCAGGTAAAGATCCAAAGGTAGGATATAACTGAGTCAATTGCAGGATTAGCTGAATCCTTGTGGATAGATCCAAATAGAACATATGGTAGTTAACTGAAAACCGAAGAATGCTTAGCTCCTGAGAGTCTGGATAAGGCTAGCCTCTGTCTACTCCCTTAAAGCTGTTCGGATGAGGTAAACAGTGGCCCTTCTGAAGCCGCAGGAAAAACAACCACTGGAACCAAGATTTTAGTAAAAATTGTTGAACGCGAGACCTAATGGCAGCATCCTGTACTAGTAGTGTTTAAATGTTCGGATTATGTTTTGAGGACTTAAATCACAATTGCCAACTTATTGACAGACAGAGCATGGTCCTGGGAGCAGTATGGACGAGGTCTGAGAAAACAGCAATTTTGTTTTGCAGCTTCCTTGGCAAGGTTCAGTGCCTTCCGTAGTCAGAAACAATAAGCACTGCTTGGAACAAAAATCTCTGGTCTCAGGGAAATCGCTCTTCAACCCAGTATTTTATCTTTCTCCTGGTCACTTGCACCATTTGCAAAGGTCCAATAACAGGAGGGGGCAACTTGAGGTGGACTGCATGAGAATGCCTCAAAAAAGGAAAAAGCAGACCTACGACTCATCAACATACTCTTTCAAATATGTAGCCCCTCACTAACTTGGCCACATTTATTAATTCTACATGTATTCCTAAGAGCATACCATCCTTCAGCACTTTGTTTTCTTCATCCCTCAAATCCAGCTTTCAGGCCTCTTTACTCATCCCCCCTGCCACACTACATACCAATTTCTTCAAGTGTCCATTCTTTTATTCCCCCATTTCAGTCTCCCTCACTAAATTTTCCTATGCTCCTCTATACATTTCCCTTTTCCCAAATTCCACCTATACAGTAGGGACAAGTCACAACTCTATGTTAGTGCGAGATTCTAACCTCTTTACAGCACATCTGGCTAGGCAGTGAAATTGAAAGTGCATCAGAGAGCTTTATGAAATTAGAGGGTGACATGGTCTCATATCCAGGAGAGGTTAACTTCATTGTTTACCCTTATGAGGTGAACAAACAAATCTACAAAGAAAACAGGTCAAATATGGCAGAGTGCACTATCACCTGGGAGGGTATCCTTCCGCTGAATTGGGAAACTCTCCATGGAGATGGATGAGCAATGATACTTGGTACATAACAGCCGTACTGGAATCTTTATTTTGAATAGTGGAGGGACAAAGCAAGATTTCAAAGTAACTCAGTACTCAAGTTAGGATTATCTCAGAGAAATTTCAAGATCTAATGGACCTGTCAGGAAACTGCATTCAAACATCGCCTTAGACACGCAGAGGAATACTGTTGCCTCTCCACTTCTCAGGTCTCCTGGGAGAGTTCAGTGAGCTACAGGACACATGAGATGTAAAAGTACCAAGACCCCTAACAATGTTACTTAAAATGCCTGTGGGTGTCAAGATGGAAAGAAGGTGATTTAATGTCCAGTCAAGTGGTAGATTTAGAAGACACCCGATGGTTCTTCCTAGTTCTAACCATACCTGATAATTTGTATTTAAATTGTTTTAAAACCAGAGGAGATGATCAAATCTAAGTTGCCCATTTCTACTGTTCACTGCTGCTTCAATACCCAGCAAAGTGCTATGACACAATCAAATCAAATGACAGCTAGAAATGGAAGTGGTGGTTTACTTGAGAAAAAACACAGGTTTCAGGTTCTACTACACTCCATCATCTAACATACCTAAGGTATCAGTTCAAACAAGATCATTCTTGTATGGTCGATGCATTCTACATTGTGGGTCTCCAAGCAAATTTAAGAGCAAGGTCAGCATACAAATCTAGATTACAAAACAACAGATACTTACTGGTTCTGTTAAGGTTGTGTCTTTCTCCAAGAACTGTACAACGCAGTACGCCAGCTGAAACAAATAATTTTAAGAAATAATACTTTGTATGCTTTACACGAGTTATTGAGTTTTAAAAGCAGAAATGTTCTCTACCATATGTCTTTTGCTTTACAACCACCAATCCTCAGACATCTATTTTAATTAGATCTGATCTGCAACACGGGAAATGCAGAAGTATACAGGCTATAGATTTGAATGGTTTGTAATCCAGACAGAGCAAGTCAATTTTCTTCAAAAAGCTGCCTAAATGGTGTTGACTCATGGGCATGTCTAAAACCAACAACTAGATCATCACTTGAATTTATATAATTTTTTAGGTGTACCTGTTGAGTTGTATGGAATTAGCTCAGTCTTAAACATGTGTATCTATGAAAATATGACACTTCATAACCTTTGCTATAGGCCCCTAACCTCCATTTACAGCATGAAAGTAACATTTAAATGAGGAGTGCAGAAGGTCATTGCTGAAGGAGGTTAATGATTAAAGGCAGGTTTAAAGGTAGAATTTTTTTAAATACGGCTTAATTTATCTAATGAACTTGCTCTACATCAGTCTAAAGGATCGTGTTCAGCAATAAGAAATGAATGCATTAATTTTCTGTTGTGGGATGTCTGTTGGCCATGTGTATAAGAATATGCATGTTACAAGGTCTTGGCATGGCTACCTTCACTAGCTTCAAAATCAGCAGCAGATTGAAGGAGATCTAATGTCTCCAGCCTATCACATCCAGTATGGGAAGACTTCTCTCGAGATGAAAGTGATTTGCGACAGCGTCTGGGAGGGCAACTGTTTACATAAAATGCAGAAAAATTAACGGCAAAAATAACATGGAGGATCATTACTATATCTATAGTTCGAAAATGATTCACCCAAGGTGAAATGCCTTCTTTAAACCACAGAGTGTGAAACACTCTAGTTGAAGACCTGTTTTCATCAGAATCTGCATACACTGGACGTTATCAATGCAGTCTTACTGTTAGATGTGTTAGCAGAATTTTAAAGTGTTGATCATAACTCCCCCAGTTGAGTGCCAGATGCTCAGAACAAATACTGTTTGTGGCCTTCTCTAACCTTACTGACGGCTAATGGTATGTGGCAACCCTTTCTTTTACATCAGCTGGACACGTTCTGAAACGAAGTGCTCAGGAAATCAAAACAAGTTACCTACCTTTAGAAATGCTCTTCAGGGTGGATAATCTAAATGCAGATATTCCATCTTTCAAATATCTCCCAGGTGCTAGGCTGAATCTAGAAAATGTTTTGGACATCCATCACTTCAGAGCGTAAATCAAACGGTCTTTTGCTGCCACTCAATATCAACGCATGGAGGTGTAAGTTGCATAGATTCAGATGGATGACCCTGCTCTGCTGATGCAACAGAGTTCTCCTGACAGTAGCCTGATCCGAAGACAAATTCAAATGAGTTCCGGGTCCCACATTCCCCTAGCTCAATCCAGGGATCCTAGGATGATTGGGCCCTGTTGTTATTGACCATCTACCTCAGGGCAACTGGGCTAGTGGCTGGAAGGCGTAAAGGGATCCTTTGTTCCTTTACAGCTAGACTGATTCTCCTGAGTGTTCCTGCGAAACTTTAACGAATACAATTGATGACATTGTGCTTTCTTGATGGAGGCAAAACGATTCAGCCAGCGTTTTCCCCACTATTAAACCCAAAGATATCCGTGCACCACCTTAGGATGTAGGTGCCACTCCTGATCTTCCACGTGACGTCTGTTCAGTTTGTATGCTCTGGCATTCAGGGACCATGTGGTTGGCGATCAGGAAGAAGTTCTGGGCACTTCAAATCCCCTTAGAGACGCAACATTTTCTGGCACAGGACCCAGGACCCCACACCGCCCAGATTGTTGCAGATCCACGTGGCAGTGGGGTTGTCTGACAGAACCTGCATCAGACTCCCCCGGATGGATGTCAGGAAAGCCTTCAGGGCCAGACGAATGGCCTTTAGCTCCAAAACTGGATGAGGAATACACTCTCCACTGGAGACAAGAGGCATAAGATTTTCACCTCCCCAAAATGACCCCTCTCCACTCATTCAGTAGCGGTGCATCCGTTACATTTGTACACTGTGGGTAGGGGAGGGAGAGTGGCCTGTCACAGGGCAGATTGTGAATGTTTAGCCACCATTGCAGATTGTGGGCGATCTCCTCCAAGACCTGGATATTGTGGCAAAGCCAGCCTTGATGCTGCACTCACTGGGATTTCAGATTACCCTGCAGGGCTCGGATATGCCACCTGCCATATTTAACAAGGAGGATGCAAGAGGTTTAGAGGCAAAGAAACCTCCGAAGCACCCTCGCCTGGATCCAGGATCAAGCCCAAATCATCAAGATCGTATCCTGAATGCCCTTGACTCATTGCTGCAGAGGAAATGCCTTGAAAACTACTTGTGTCCAGGTTCACCCCAATGAATGGAAACCTCTGTGACTAAATCAGGTGGGATTCAGCTCATTTCTGGCAAACCTCAACGATGCTAGGAGTTCCGCTGTCATTGGGGGTGGTATATAACGGACTGTGGCGGGTCCACTTTCAGCAGCAGGTCCCCAAGGTATGAGAACAGGAACTCCCGACCTCAGAAGATAGGCAGCTATCACCACCATCACTTTCGTGAACATCTGAGGGTCACTAGTGAGGCCAAAAGGGAGCATGGCAAACTGAAATGATCCTTGGCCACCTTCAACCACAAGAATCGCTGATGGGACTGCAGGACTGTGATATATGCAAGTACGCGCCTGCAAGTCCAAGAAAACCATTCAGCCTTCTGGGTGCAATCCAGAAAGGATCTGAGCTAAAATGAGCATTTTCAACTTGTTTTTCAATTGGCGAGCAAGCAGGGTTTATAGTTACAAGACAGTCCTGAGTACTCTCTTTAATGTACTCTTGAAAAGCATCGTGCCTACCTCCCAAAAAGCGTTCTGATGTGGGAGGGATATTGGGAGAGGAGAAAAAAGTTCAGGTGTAGCCTTTTTGGACTATTTGTCAGACCGAATGAATCACCAACCAGGGAGGGAGTGCTGATCCTGTCCCTCACTGGTTGGGGATGGCAGCTCAGGGCAAATTAAAACGGTTTGTTCACTGCAGCAGGGGGAGAGTAGTTAAAGGACTGGTGCTCCTCCTGGCCTGCACAGTCTGCCAGATCTGCTTCCCCAAAAGGACTGGGATTTCTGCGGTATGCTGACTCTGCCTATATGTTATATCCCTGGAACATCTCCATAATTTTTTAGAACAGGTGGAGAAATTATTTTCCAAGGGTCAACAAGCATTAAGGAGAATGCTATAGCCCTGCTATCTTCAAAGTATTCCAAAGTGGTGTACACCTTCTCTACAAAGAGGTGAGACCTGTCAAGGGCACATCCATTAGTGATGCATGTACATCACCTGAAAATCTGGTTTACCTCAACCAGGTGTCTATGAAACAACACTGGTACTGTTGTTTAGTACTCCACTTCCCAGTAAGAACTGAACCTTTTTATGGGGCAACATAAATGTAGGGATGGTGCCAGACTGATTCCGTGCACCCCAGCAGGATATGTCGTCCTATTGACCAGCTAGCCCAGTGCCACCATAAAACCCCATAAACCTAGATGGGTGGCAAACTGTTTTAGCAACCACAGAACATGACAACCCTGAGCTCTCTCAGGGATCGTGGTAACAGACCGAGATCCCTTTCGCTCAATTACTCGTGCTCTCTTTCTCTCAGAGAAGTATACAAGGAATACACAGTGTGGCATTTTCAAATGTATTGAACCAAAATGATTCTCGTATAGAATATATGTGCAGCAATGATCAACAGACTGAAGCAGATGAAAGTGATTAGCAATACCAAGACCCAAGACCGTGAACAGGATGAAAAGTTCTACCACCTTGCTAATGTAATGTATATATGCAGGCATATGAAACAATATATATATATATATATATATATATATATACACACACACACACACACACACACATATATACATACACACATATGTACACACATGTACACACGTACACACACATGTACACACATACATACATACACATACATACACAAACACACACACACACACACACACGTACACACACACACACATATACACACACACACACACACATATACACACACACACACACACACATATACACACATATATATATATATATATATAACACACGAAAAATGCTACTTACCAGTATGCATCTGTTCTCGGCATGTAGAGCTGCAGACATTCATACTGGTGCATAGTTCTCCATCTGGTGTTGGGCTCGGATGCTTGCACCTTGTTGTTGTCTTTGAAGAAGTCTTTTGTAGTCACGAGATAGGCGACTCCTCCCTTGGACGATAGTGCGCATGGGCATCGACTCCATCCTCAGATTGTTTTTCGCCATGATGGGAAATGATGGAGTTTGTAAGAAACAGAAAAGATGTCCATGTGAATGTATCTAAGTAAGATAACACTGGAACAGATACAGGTTCCGGGAAGGCGGGTGGGCGTATGAATGTCTGCAGCTCTACATGCCAAGAACAGATGCATACTGGTAAGTAGCATTTTCCGTTCGAGGCATATGAGCTGCTGAATTCATACTTGTGCATAGACTGTACAGCAGTGTCTCCCCTAGCGGTGGTCGCCTGTATCGGTTGCAGTGGTTTGAAAAAGTGTCTTAAGAACAGCTTGGCCTAAAGAAGCTTGTTGCTTCGCCTGCACGTCTACACAATAGTGTTTGGTGAAGGTGTGTGTAGTAGACCATGTCGCTGCCTTACAAATGTCTTCTAGGGGAATGTTCCCTAAGAATGCCATGGAAGCCCCTAGTTTGCGTGTTGAATGCGCTCTAGGGGGAATTGTCAGTGCGTTTTGCTTTCTGGTAGCGTATTTGAATGCATTTGACTATCCACCTGGCAATCCCCGCTTTGGAGATGGGGTTGCCTTTATGAGGTGGAGAGAAAGCTACAAACAGTTGTTTCGCCTTTCTAAAGGCTTTAGTCCTGTCGATGTAATAAAGTAAAGCTCTTTTGACGTCAAGCGTGTGAAGAGCTCTTTGCGCTACAGAATCAGGGTTTTGGAAAAACACTGGTAACTCTACCGATTGATTAAGATGGAAAGCAGAGATTACTTTTGGAAGGAATTTTGGATTTGTTCTAAGAACCACTTTGTTCTGATGTATTTGTAAGAATGGTTCTTGTATGGTTAAAGCCTGGATCTCACTTACTCTCCTGAGAGAGGTGATTGCGACAAGGAAAGCTACTTTCCATGTAAGGAACTGCAATTCGCATTTGTGTAAGGGCTCAAAAGGGAGACCCATGAGTCTAGTGAGAACAATGTTTAGGTTCCACACCGGAGAGGGTGGCAGTCTGGGTGGAATTATCCTTTTAAGGCCTTCCATAAAGGCTTTGATAGCGGGTACTCTAAACAATGACAAATGTTGTCTGTTTTGTAAGTAAGCGGCAAGGGCAGCCAGATATAATCTTATGGATGAGTATGCAAGATTACATTTTTGTAAATGCAGTAAATAGATGATGTTTTGAATGGAAACATCTAGCGGGTCAATTTTGTTGTTATTGCAGTAAATGCCGAATCGCTTCCATTTGGCTGCATAGCAAGCTCTAGTAGTAGGGCGTCTGGCCTCTTTGATAATGTTCATACAGTCGGGTGGGAGGTTAAGGTAACCGAACTCTAGGACTTCAGGAGCCAGATTGCTAGATTCAGCTGTGCTGGATCTGGGTGCGTTATCTCTCCATGGTTCTGCGTCAGCAGTTTTGGAGCAAGACGTAGCTTTTGGTGTGGAACTACTGAGAGTTCGAGGAGTGTTGTGAACCATGGTTGCCGTGCCCATGTGGGAGCAACTAGGATCATTTTGAGAGTCTGTTGCCTGAGCTTGAGTACTACTAGCGGAATGAGTGGGAGTGGCGGATAAGCGTACGCAAATCTGCCTGACCAGTTCATCCATATCGCATTGCCTTTGGACAACGGGTGTGGAAACCTGGCGGCGAAGGATGGGCATTTTGCGGTTGCGTGTGTGGCGAACAGATCTATGTCTGGTTGGCCCCACATTTGGAAAAATGGTTCAAGAACTTGAGGATGAAGTTCCCATTCGTGTATCTGCTGTGTCTGACGACTTAGCAGATCCGCAATGTGATTGTGGACTCCTGGAAGGTGTTCTGCCAGAAGATATATGTTCTGTGGAATGGCCCATCTCCATATGCTTTGCGCTAGAAGAGACAGTTGCAAAGAGTGTGTTCCTCCTTGTTTCTGTATGTAATACATCGCTGTCATATTGTCTGTGCGGACTAGGACAGTCTTGTTGAGGAGATGTGGCTGGAATGCTTTTAACGCTAGAAATATTGCCAGTAATTCTAGGTGATTGATGTGGAGCACTTTTTGTTGAGTGGTCCACCTGCCCTGGATTGTATGGGTTAAGAGATGGGCTCCCCAGCCGGTGAGGGATGCGTCCGTTGTTAGCACTATCTGTGGAACTGGCTCTAGGAACGGCCGCCCTCTGGAAAGGTTTTGTGTGTTCCACCACTGCAGAGAGCGATGTGTGCGGCTGTTCACCAACACCAGATCTGTAAGTTGACCTTGAGCCTGGTTCCACTGACGTGCTAAGCATTCTTGTAGTGGGCGCATCTGTAGTCTTGCATGAAGTACTATGAAAATGCAAGATGCCATCATTCCTATGAGTTGCATAAACACTCGAGCTGGAAGGGAGTGTTGGGGTTGAAATTTTATGATGAGGGGTTGCATACTGGCTATCCTGGCTGGATTGGGGTATGCTATAGCTCTGGAAGTGTCTATTGTGGCCCCTAGATACTGATGGATGTAGGAGGGTTGTAGATGTGACTTGGTGTAGTTGATTGTGAACCCTAAGTCGTGTAGCAGCTGAATTACTTGGTGAGTGTGGTGAACACACTGACTGTGTGACTTGGCTTTTATGAGCCAGTCGTCCAGATATGGAAACACATGAATGTGCTGTCTTCGCAAATGTGCGGCTACTACCGCAAGACACTTTGTGAAGACCCTGGGTGCTGTGGTTACTCCGAATGGGAGAACCTTGAATGGATAGTGTTGGCCATCCACTGTGAACCTTAGATATTTCCTGTGCGCAGGGTGTATGGGAATATGGAAGTAGGCATCCTTGAGATCTAGTGTGGCAAGGAAGTCGCCTTGTTGCAACAGTGGAAGGACCTGTTGGAGAGTGATCATGTGAAAGTGATCCGACTGTATGTATAAATTGAGAGGTCTGAGGTCCAGTATTGGTCTGAGAGTACCATCCTTTTTGGGGATTAGAAAGTATAGGGAGTAAACTCCCGTCCCCTGATGTTGTAGGGGAACTGGTTCTATTGCGTGCTTTTGAAGCAGTGAGAGAACCTCTTGTTTGAGAAGCGTTAGATGTTCTGTGGACATGGGACGTTGTTTGGGTGGTATGTTGGGGGGAGTTGCAGTAAGTTCCAGGCAGTAACCATACTGGATAATTTGTCTTACCCACCTGTCTGTAGTGATGGAATTCCAGACAGGTAGTAACTGTGAGAGTCTCCCTCCGACCGGATTGGAATGGTCTGGAGGGAGCGAAGGGGAGTCACTGTTTGTTAGTGGGGGAGGTGCGAGTGTTACCTCGGCCTCTCCCTTTGTTGTGATTTCCCCTGTACCCACCTCTGAAATATCCCTTGTTGGGGGATGTTTGTGTGGGGCTTTTATAGGAGGAAGAAGCAGTGTCTGTGCTAATGTTTTTGGATGCGCCCCTATAAAAGGAGCGACGAAAGGAGCCTCGTGTTGATGGAGACTATAATGCTCCCATAGATTTCACAGTCTCCGTGTCCTCCTTCATTTTCTCTAATGCTGTGTCTACAGCTGGGCCAAAAAGTTGTTCCTGATTGAATGGCTGATTCAGGATAGTAGTCTGCACCTCCTGTTTGAAACCAGAAATGCGCAACCATGCGTGTCTTTGCAATAACACAATAGTGTTAATTGATCTAGATGCAGTATCTGCGGCATCGAGGGAACATTTAATGGATGCGTTTGTGATTAACTTGCCCTCCCGAATCAAATCATTGGCTTTGGCCTTGTATTGGTCAGGCAAATGCTGCATTAGGCCCTCAAGCTCGTTGCAGTGAGCCCTATCATACCTGGCAAGCAATGCTGGTGCATTAGCTATTCTCCAGTGATTAGCTGCCTGTGAGGCAACTCGTTTGCCTGAGGCGTCTAGTAATTTAGACTCTTTATCCGGTGGTGGAGCATCACCGGAGGTTTGAGTGTTAGCACGCTTCCGTGCATTGGTCACCACAAGCGAATCTAAAGGGAGCTGACCTTTAATGTAGGTGGGATCTTTGGGTGCGGGTTTATATTTTTTATCAATCCGAAGATTGAGAATCCTGGTCCTGACTGGGTCTTTGAAGACGTCTGGTGCATGTTTAATGACACCTTTGAGCATAGGTAGTGTTTGTACTGTCTTTTGTGACTGTGCAAAGGTATCTAATAGGAAGTCTTCCTCGGTGGGGTCTGAATGCATCTGGACACCATGATATTGGGCAGCCCTATGAATGAGCTGACTAAACCCAATGTTGTCATCTGGGGGAAATGGCCTTGTGGGGTACGCATCTGGATCAGGAAGGTCTGGAGGATCTACAGGGCTATCATAGTGATCCCATGTGTCCTGTGGTATGATTCCATCATCATCAGGATCAATGAAAGGGTCATGAGGTGTGGCGCCGCAGCCAGGGCGACTGACGCTGGAATCTGGGGCTCACGGTTCGATCCCCGGCACCGGCGGCAGGTCAGCCCAGCACCATGTGACTCTGGACAATAGCTTGCTTAATCTTCCCGACGGCCTCCAGCGCCGGGACACCACTTCGGAGGTAGCTGTGCGCTTTACAAATACTGGATTTACATTATGTGGGTTCCCACCCCCTAAGTCATCATCATCCTGTGGTGGTGGTGAGTATGGAGGAAGTATGGGAAACTTTGTAGGAGAAGAAGGCTTAGTAGGAAGAACAGGAGAAGAGGGTCTTAGTGGTGAAGTTGCACAGTCCTTTTTCTTCACAGGCACCTCAGGGGTGTGTGGGGTGTCTAATTTCCTCTTCTTGGCTGGGAGATTGACAATATGGCCTGTTTTAGATTCACATGCAATGTCTTTTGTTTCGGATCGATAGGATCTGGTAGAAACAGTTCTTCCTGAATGGCGTGTTCTTTCGGCGCCTATTTCTTCGGTTCCGGACGCGGTTTGGATTTCTGCTCAGGAGCCTTAGAAGGGGTTTTTGGGTCCTTCGGCGTCGAGTCGGAAATCTTTTTGGGATCCGAAGGTTTTGGAAGTTTGTTCGGATCCGAGGCCTTTTGGTCTTTTGGTGCCGAAGTGCTCAGTGCCGAGGCCTTTTTGGAGACGTCAGGAGTAGGATGTGTTCCTGATTTCGGCGCAGACGTTGTTTTTGGAACACCGGCGTGCGGCTTGCTCAGTCCCGAGCCGCCGGAAGGCTTCTCCTTTGTCTTCGGAGCCGGAGGCAGGGCTTCTGAAGGTTTCTTTCGGTCGCGACTAAGGCCTTCAGGCGAAGTCTTGACCGGAGCCTTTGGTTTTTCGGGTGGGGTTGGGGCAGTTGTACTCACTCGATGACCTGGAGTGATCTGGTCATCGGAGTCGGAGTCATCTGCTTCGGATACGATGTCGAGATCTTCCGAATCCTCTGCCTCTGGAACATCGGGGCCTTCATCGAAGATGTCTTGTGGCACCGGTGCAGCCTGTTGCGCCATAACGTGTCGTCGAGCCCGGCGATCACGGATAGTCTTCTTCGACCGGAAGGAGGCGCAGGCTTGGCAATTGTTTTCTTCGTGTTCCGGCGAGAGGCAAAGGTTGCAGACCTTGTGTTGGTCGCTGTGTGGGAATTTAGCTCCACACTGGGGGCATTTTTTGAATGGAGTCCTTTAAATTAGCTGAAGGCCCGAATGGCGTCGATAGGCCCCGCGGTCCGCGTCGACGACCGGAATGGAGTATTGGAGTTAGCGCGTCGAAAGGCACGCGAACTAAAACAATACCGTCGAGTTTGCGATGAGTTGCGCGTCGAAAAGGTTTGGAAAACACGGTACCGAACCGGAGCACTGAAGTTACATCCGAACCCGATGGCGGAAAAAAACAATCTGAGGATGGAGTCGATGCCCATGCGCACTATCGTCCAAGGGAGGAGACACCTATCTCGTGACTACAAAAGACTTCTTCCAAGACAACAAGGTGCAAGCATCCGAGCCCAACACCAGATGGCGATCTACGCACAAGTATGAATTCTGCAGCTCATATGCCTCGAAAATATATATATATATATATATATATATATATATACACACACACACACACACATATGGAAAATGCTACTTACCAGTATGCATCTGTTCTTGGCATGTAGAGCTGCAGATCCTCACACTGTGCATTAGATCGCCATCTGGTGTTGGGCTCGGATGCTTGCACTTTGTTGTTGTCTTCGAAGAAGTCTTTGTAGTCATGTGATAGGTGACTCCTCCTTTGGACAATAGTGCGCATGGGCATCGACTCCATCCTCAGATTGTTTTTCGCCATATTGGGGAGTGATGGAGTTAGTAGAAAAGAAAAGAGATGTCCATGTGTGTGTATCTAATTAAGATAGGACTGGAGCACATACAGGTCCCGGGGAGGTGGGTGGGCGTGTGAGGATCTGCAGCTCTACATGCCAAGAACAGATGCATACTGGTAAGTAGCATTTTCCGTTCGAGGCATGTGAGCTGCAGAGCTCACACTGTGCATAGACTGTACAGCAGTATCTCCCCTAGCAGTGGTCACCTGTATGTGTTGCAGTAGTTTGAAAAAGGGTTTTAAGGACAGCTTGGCCCACGGAAGCTTGTTGCTTGGCTTGCACATCAACACAATAGTGTTTAGTGAAGGTGTGTGTTGTAGACCACGTGGCTGCCTTACATATGTCTTCTAGGGGAATGTTCCCTAAGAATGCCATGGAGGCCCCTAGTTTGCGTGTTGAGTGCGCTCTAGGGGGAACTGATAATGTGCGTTTGGCTTTTTGGTAGCAGATTTGGATACATTTAATCCACCTTGCAACCCCGGCTTTTGAGATGGGATTACCTTTGTGTGGTGGAGAGAAAGCCACAAACAATTGTTTGGTTTTGCGAAAGGATTTGGTTCTGTCAATGTAATACATAAGGGCTCTTTTGACATCTAGGGTGTGGAGAGCTCTTTCTGCCACGGAATCTGGGTTTTGGAAGAACACAGGTAGTTCTACTGATTGGTTAAGGTGGAAAGGCGAAATGACTTTGGGAAGGAATTTTGGGTTTGTTCTGAGAACTACCTTTTATGATGTATTTGTAAGAACGGCTCTTGTATAGTTAGAGCTTGTAGCTCACTGACTCTCCTGAGAGAAGTGATTGCAATTAGAAACGCAACTTTCCATGTAAGGAATTGAAGTTCACATTTATGTAAGGGTTCGAAAGGTGGACCCATGAGCCTGGTAAGTACTATATTAAGATTCCACACTGGGGAAGGTGGTAATCTGGGAGGTATGATCCGCTTAAGGCCTTCCATAAAGGCTTTAATGGCGGGAACTTTGAATAGTGATAAGTGTTGTCTGTTTTGTAAGTAAGCAGCAAGGGCTGCGAGGTGCAGACGTATGGATGAGTATGCAAGATTACATCTTTGCAAATGTAGCAAATAGCAAATGATGTTTTGCGTAGAGGCTTGTAATGGTTGGATGTTATTATTAGTGCAGTAAATAGCGAATCTTTTCCATTTAGCTGCATAGCAGGCTCTGGTAGTTGGGCGTCTAGCTTCTTTTATAACGTCCATGCAGTCTGGGGGTAGGTTAAGGTAACCGAATTCTAGGACTTCAGGAGCCAAATTGCAAGGTTCAGCTGAGATGGATCTGGGTGCATTATCTCTCCATGGCTCTGCGTTAGCATTGTTGGGGAGAGGTGTAGTCTTTGGTATGGGACTACTGATAGCTCCAGTAGTGTGGTGAACCACGGTTGGCGTGCCCATGTAGGGGCTACTAGTATCATTTTGAGAGACTGTTGTCGAAGCTTGCGTACTACAAGTGGGATGAGTGGGAGCGGTGGAAAAGCGTACACAAATCTGCCGGACCAGTTCATCCATATCGCATTGCCCTTGGACTGCGGGTGTGGAAACCTGGCGGCGAAGGTTGGGCATTTGGCGTTTTGGTGTGTGGCGAACAGATCTAAGTCTGGCTGGCCCCACATCTGGAAGAAAGGTAGAAGAACTTGTGGATGTAGTTCCCACTCGTGAATCTGTTGTGTCTGTCGACTTAACAGATCTGCAATCTGATTGTGAACCCCTGGTAGGTGTTCTGCTAGAAGGTATATGTTTTGTGGAATGGCCCACCTCCAAATGTCCTGTGCTAGTTGGGACAGTTGTGGAGAGTGTGTCCCCCTGTTTTTGTATATAGTACATAGCTGTGATGTTGTCTGTTCGGATCAGGACAGCTTTGTTTTGTACGTGGAGTTGAAAGGACTTGAGAGCTAGGAATATAGCTAGTAACTCTAGGTGGTTGATGTGGAGCAGCTTCTGCTGAGTGGTCCACTTGCCTTGTGTTGTATGATGTAACAGGTGTGCTCCCCATCCTGTAAGGGATGCGTCCGTGGTTAGTACTACTTGTGGAACCGGCTCTAGGAACGGCCGCCCCTTGGACAAATTGTTGGTGTTCCACCACTGCAGAGAGCGATGTGTGCGGCTGTCCACCAACACCAGATCTGTAAGATGTCCATGAGCCTGGTTCCATTGGCGCGCTAGGCACTGTTGTAGAGGACGCATTTGAAGTTTTGCATGAGGGACGATAAAAATGCAGGATGCCATCATGCCGATTAGCTGCATAAACACTCTGGCTGGAAGAGAGTGTTGCATTTGAAACCTGGGGACAAGGGTTTGTATACTGGCTATCCTGGCTGTGCTGGGGTAAGCTAGAGCAGTGGAAGTGTTTATTGTAGCTCCCAGATATTGAAGGACATGGGAGGGCTGAAGGTGGGACTTGGTATAGTTTATTGTGAACCCCAAGTTGTGTAATGTTTGTATCGTTTGGTGAGTGTGTTGGACACACTGGTTGAATGATTTGGCTTTGATAAGCCAGTCGTCCAGGTATGGGAAGACATGTATTTGTTGTCTTCGTAGATGCGCTGCTACTACTGCAAGGCATTTGGTAAACACTCTTGGAGCAGTGGTGACTCCGAATGGGAGTACTTTGAACTGGTAGTGCTGCCCATTGAGAACGAACCTTAGATACTTCCTGTGAGCAGGATGTATGGGAATGTGGAAGTAGGCGTCCTGGAGGTCTAATGTGGCAAGGAAGTCTTGTTGTTGTAGTAAGGGAAGCACTTGTTGGAGAGTGATCATGTGAAAATGATCTGAGTGTATGTATTGATTGAGAGGTCTGAGGTCTAAAATAGGCCTGAGAGTGCCGTCCTTTTTGGGAATGAGGAAGTACAGGGAGTAAACCCCTGTGCCCTGCTGTAGCAGAGGCACTGGCTCTATGGCGTGCTTTTGAAGCAGGGAAAGTACCTCTTGTTGTAAAAGTGTAAGATGGTCTGTGGACATTGGACGCTGCCTGGGTGGTATGGTGGGGGGGGGGGGGTAGCTGTTAGCTCCAGGCAGTAGCTATGTTGGATAATCTGTCTCACCCACCTGTCTGTTGTAATGGAGTTCCAGACAGGCAGGAACTGTGATAGCCTTCCCCCGACAGGGGTGTTGTGGTCGGGGGGGAAGTGGAGGAAAGTCACTGTTTGGGAGTGGTGGAGGTACGGGTGTTGTTATTATTACCTCGACCTCTGCCCTTAGAGTTGTTGCCTCTGTAACCACCCCTAAAGTATCCTCCATTAGGAGAGGTTTGGGTGTTTGTTCGACAGGAAGAGGAACTGTCTGCGGTGGTATTCCTGGAGCCCCTCTGTAAAAGGAGCGGCGAAAGGAGCCACGTTGCTGCGGGGACTGCAATGCTCCCATTGATTTGGCAGTGTCAGTATCCTTCTTCATCTTTTCTAGTGCTGTGTCGACAGCAGGACCAAATAGTTGGTTTTGGTTAAATGGCTGGTTTAGTATGGTAGTCTGGACTTCTGGCTTAAAACCTGAAATGCGAAGCCAGGCGTGTCGTCTGATAAGCACGCTAGTGTTAACTGACCTAGCGGCGGTGTCGGCTGCGTCTAAGGCGCACTTAATGGAGGCATTTGAAATAAGTTTGCCTTCTTGAATGAGGTCAGTGGCTTGTGTTTTGTATTGATCAGGTAGATGTTGAAGGAGGGTTTCTAGCTGATCGTAGTGTGCCCTGTCGTACCTAGCTAGTAGAGCTTGGGTGTTAGCGATGCGCCAGATGTTGGTGGCTTGCGCAGCTACGCTTTTGCCAGAGGAATCTAACAATTTGGATTCTTTATCAGGGGGCGGAGCATTCCCTGAAGTTTGGGAATTGGCGCGTTTTCTGGCATTAGAAACGACCAGTGAGTCAAGGGGGAGCTGACCTTTGATGTAGGTGGGGTCATCGGGGGCAGGTCTATACTTTTTATCCACTCTAGGATTAAGGATCCTGGCTCTGACTGGGTCGTTAAAAATTTCAGGTGCGTGTTTAATGACGCCCTTGATCATGGGCAAAGTTTGAACAGTTTTTTGAGACCGTTCAAAAGTGTCTAGAAGAAAATCTTCTTCTGGTTGGTCGGTGTGAATATGCACCCCATGAAAAACGGCCGCCCTATGTATGAGTTGCCCAAAACCTATGTGATCATCTGGTGGAGATGGTTTTGTGGGATAAGGTGGAGGGCTGGGGAGGTATGTAGGGTCTGGGGGGTCATTATAACCCCAGTCATCCTGTGGTGGATTATCTGGATCCAGAAATAAATTATGAGGGTCATCCCCATACCCCATGTTGTCCTCATACTCATGTGGGGGAGAATCCGCAGGTTGAGGAGGTGTGATAGGGATGTGGAGAGGAGGGGTGTTAGAGAGAGGTATAGGGGAAGAAGGAGGCATAGGGGAAGAAGGAGGCATAGGGGAAGTGGAAGAGTCCTTCTTTGGAGGGACAGGCTTGTGACGTGGCACAGAGGAAATGTGTCCTGTTTTAGGATTAATATAAAGCTTGTGTTGATTAGGATCGATGGGATCCGGTGTAAACAGTTCCTCCCCTTGAATATTAGTTTTCGGCGCCGACTTTTCGGTTCCGAACGTGGTGATGGCTTCTTTAAATGTTCCTTTGCTTTAGAAGGCGTCGAGGCGTCCTTCGGCTTAGCTACAGGCTCGACCGGCTTTAGTTTAGGGGGTGTGTCGAGTAGCTTCGGTTTCGGTGCCGAGGGATCCGCGTGCTTGGAGGCTGATTTGGGGACCGAACTGGATTTCGGCGCCGGGTGGTCTTTGTGTTTCGGCGCCGAAGGTGCCGGTGTAACGGGCACATGTGGTTTGGTCGGTGCCGAGGAACTAGAAGGCTTTGTTTTCTTCTTCGGTGCCGAGCCCGGAGGCGGGGCGTCCGAAGCACGTTTACGGTCTCGACTGGGGCCCGTAGGCGAAGTGCTGACCGGTGCCTTCGATTTTGCAGGGAGGGTTGGGGCAGGGGCAGTAGTACTCACACGCTGCCCTGGAGGGATAGAACCGTCGGAGTCCTCTGCCTCGGAGATGATAGCGAGGTCTTCGGAGTCTTCTTCCGGAACATCGGGACCCTCATCGAAGATGTTGACGGGTTCCGGAGCGGACCTGTGCGCCATGATGTGCCTTCGGGCTCGACGATTGCGGATTGTCTTCTTGGAGCGGAAGGAGGCGCAGGCCGGACAAGTGGCCTCGTTATGGTCTGGTGAGAGGCACCGATTACAGACCTGGTGGTGGTCACTGTGAGGAAACTTTGCTCCACATTGGGGGCATTTTCGGAATGGCGTCCTTTCCATGGGCAGTAGGCCTTACGGCGTCGATGGGCCCAACGGCCCGCGTCGACGGCTGGAAAGGAGATCGAGGAAGGGACGTCGAGATGTCGATGTCGGTATCAGGTGTTGAAAAGTGGAAAACGTTGCAAAAAAACAAGTTTCGAACCGGAGTGTCGAAATTGCATCCGAACCCGATGGCGGAAAAAAACAATCTGAGGATGGAGTCGATGCCCATGCGCACTATTGTCCAAAGGAGGAGTCACCTATCACATGACTACAAAGACTTCTTCGAAGACAACAAAGTGCAAGCATCCGAGCCCAACACCAGATGGCGATCTAATGCACAGTGTGAGCTCTGCAGCTCACATGCCTCGAACATATATTTTCACTGAATAAAGAAAGGTTTCAGGGACGTTATAGTTCGGCTCGCATTTCACTCGTACAAAATCAGAGAAATTCAGCAGCTTTAGTTAGCTGAGCTAACTATAACTCACGCCCGCATTGCACTGCTTATGACCTCACATATTACATCACCCATGACAAGGTCAGTGACATCAGTGATGACATCCAGTGATTGTGAGTGTCTTCTAAAACCTACTGAGTGTTAAATATATATAGTAAGGTAAATAGCTGAAGGAGTGTCTGTATGGGTGTGTATGTGGTGTACAGTAGAGTGGGTGGGTATGTGAGACCGTATAAATGAGTGAGTACGTGTATAAGTGAGTGAGTGGCTGTGCGAGTATCTGTATGGGTGAGAGAGTAGGTGCAGAAGTGGATGTAAAATTGCACAGAAGGATGAATGAGTGAGTGTATGGGTGAGAGTGCAGGTGTGTCAGTGGCTGTAAATGGTGAATGTGAGACTGCATGAGTGGATGAATGCTGGCGCTGTATGTACCCAAGTGTCTACATTGGTGAGTAACAGGGTACATGAGTGGGTGTCCAGATGCATGAATGTACCTGTGTTTATCTGTAATTAACAGGGCATGTGAGTGGATATATGGGTGAGTGAATGGGTGTGTGGGTGCTGTTTTAGTAAGTTACTGTGAGTGAGGTTGTATAGGAGACTATCCGTTTGTCAAAGTGACTGTATATGTCAGTAAATACATGTTAGTATATGTATGAGTAAGTGTGTGAGCGTGAGTAACTGTATGGATGAGTGAGTGGCTATATGAGTGACTATAGGTGAGTAAGAGTATTGGTGACTGACTTAGTGTCTCAGTGGCTGTATAGGTGTATCAGCGGTATATGCCTTTATGTATTGAAGCGAGTGCCTTTATTGTTCAGTGAGTAGGTGCAGGAGTGGCTGCTTATGTGAGTTACTGGTTGCGTTAGTGGGTGTATAGGAGAGTTTATGTGCGAGTGCCTCGATTGATCAATGAGTAGGTGTGTGAGTTTCTATGGGCCTGTGAATGGGTATGTCACTAGTTGTGTGATAGTGGGTGTACGAGATGTATAGGGGAGTAAGTGGGTTTGTGAGTGATTCACTGGATGATATCAGTGATGTCACTACCATGTCATGACTGATGTAATATATGAGGACATAAGCAGTGCATTGTGGGCGCGCAAGTTATAGTTCGCTCAGGTAACTATAACTGCTGAATTTCACTGGTTTTGTATGAGTGAAATGTGACCCTAACTCTAATGTCCCTGTAACCTTTGGTTTTGTGAGTGAATTTCTAAGCTTTTTAAAATCTATTTCCTAACTATAATGTCCCTGTAACCTATGGTTTTTTCAGTGAGTGGTGCATATATGATTGAATGAGTATGAGTGGTGCATGGATGATTGAATGAGTATGAGTGGTGCATGGATGATTGAATGTGTGTATGAGGGGTGCATGGATGATTGAATGAGTGTATGAGGGGTGCATGGATGATTGAATGTGTGTATGAGGGGTGCATGGATGAATGAATGTGTATGAGGGGTGCATGGATGATTGAATGAGTGGTGCATGGATGACTGAATGAGTACATCAGTGGTGAATGTATGATTGAATGAGTACATCAGTGGTGAATGTATGATTGAATGAGGGTGTGAGTTGTACATGGATGATTGAATGACCACATGATTGGTGCATGCATTACTGAATGAGGGTGTGAGAGGTGCATGGATGACTGAATGAGTACATGAGTGGTGTATGGATGATTGAAAGTGCATGAGTGGTGCATGGATGATTCAATAAGTGGTGCATGAATTATTGAATGAGTGCATGAGCATGGATGATTGAATGAGTGCATGAGCATGGATGATTGAATGAGTGCATGAGCATGGATGATTGAATGAGTGCATGAGCATGGATGATTGAATGAGTGCATGAGCATAGATGATTGAATGAGTGCATGAGCATGGATGATTGAATGAGTGCATGAGCATGGATGATTGAATGAGTGCATGAGCATGGATGATTGAATGAGTGCATGAGCATGGATGATTGAATGAGTGCATGAGCATGGATGATTAAATGAGTGCATGAGCATGGATGATTGAATGAGTGCATGAGCATGGATGATTGAATGAGTGCATGAGCATGGATGATTGAATGAGTGCATGAGCATGGATGATTGAATGAGTGCATGAGCATGGATGATTGAATGAGTGCATGAGCATGGATGACTGAATGAGTGCATGAGCATGGATGACTGAATGAGTGCATGAGCATGGATGACTGAATGAGTGCATGAGCATGGATGATTGAATGAGTGCATGAGCATGGATGACTGAATGAGTGCATGAGCATGGATGACTGAATGAGTGCATGAGCATGGATGACTGAATGAGTGCATGAGCATGGATGATTGAATGAGTGCATGAGCATGGATGATTGAATGAGTGCATGAGCATGGATGATTGAATGAGTGCATGAGCATGGATGATTGAATGAGTGCATGAGCATGGATGATTGAATGAGTGCATGAGCATGGATGATTGAATGAGTGCATGAGCATGGATGATTGAATGAGTGCATGAGCATGGATGATTGAATGAGTGCATGAGCATGGATGATTGAATGAGTGCATGAGCATGGATGATTGAATGAGTGCATGAGCATGGATGATTGAATGAGTGCATGAGCATGGATGACTGAATGAGTGCATGAGCATGGATGACTGAATGAGTGCATGAGCATGGATGTTTGAATGAGTGCATGAGCATGGATGTTTGAATGAGTGCATGAGCATGGATGTTTGAATGAGTGCATGAGCATTGATGATTGAATGAGCATGGATGTTTGAATGATTGGTGCATTGATGATTGAATGAGTGCATGAGTGGTGCATTGATGATTGAATGAGTGCATGAGTGGATGACTGAATGCATAAGTGTTTTTTCAATAGGTTTGAAAGTGGGTGTGTCAGTGTCATAGTGCGACTATAAGTGGATGTGTGAGTTTCTGAATGAGTGTGTCACTGGGTGCATAAGTGCGTCTGTAACTGAGTTTGTGAGTGCCAAAGTAAAAGTCAGGGCAGTGTCTGAATATATATATATATATGGAAAATGTTACTTACCCAGTAAGCATCTGTTCTTGGCATGTAGAGCTGTAGATTCACATGCTTTGCATACTCCTGCCATCTAGTGTTGGGTCCGGATGTTTGCAAGTTGTTTTTCTTCAAAGACGTCTTTCCAGTCACGAGGTAGGCGACTACTCCTTTCTGTGATCGTGCGCATGGGCATCGGCTCCATTATTAGATTGTTTTCCCGCAGAGGGTGAGAATGGAGTTAGTAAGAGTAGAATAGAGATGTCCATGCATATGTATATAACGTAAGAGAGAAACTGCAACAGGTATAGGTACCCGGGGAGGCGGGTGGGTGCATGTGAATCTACAGCTCTAGATGCCAAGAACAGATGCTTACTGGGTAACATTTTCCGTTCGAGGCATGTGAGCTGTAGATCACATGCTTTGCATAGACTATATAGCAGTATTCTCCCAAAGCGGTGACTAACCTGTAGCTGTTGCAGTTGTCTGAAAGAGTGTTTTAAGTACTGCCTGGCCTACATTAGCTTGCTGTCTCGCTAACACATCTACACAATAGTGCTTGGTGAATGTGTGCGGTGTAGACCATGTTGCAGCTTAACAGATGTCAGCTATGGGATTGTTTCCTAAGAAAGCCATAGTAGCCCTTGTTTGCGGGTGGAATGTGCTCTAGGGGGTATTGGTAAAGTTATTTTCGCTCTAGCATAACATGTTTGAATACATTTGACAATCCACCGAGCAATACCCGATTTAGATATAGGATTGCCTTTGTGTGGTGGAGCAAAAGCCACAGAGTTGTTTTGTTTTACGAAATGGCTCTGTTCTTTCTATGTAATATAATAACGCTCTTCTAACATCTGCAGTGTGCAGAGCTCGTTCTGCTACTGAATCTGGTTGAGGAAAGAACACAGGTAACTCAACAGATTGATTGATGTGAAAGGCAGATACTACTTTAGGTAGGAACTTAGGGTTAGAGCGAAGAAGCACTTTGTCTTTGTGGAGTTGGAAAAACGGTTACTCTATGGTTAGTGCCTGAAGCTCACCAGCTCTCCTCAGTGATGTAATAGCAATGAGGAAAGCAACTTTCCAAGTGAGAAATTGCAGTTCACATCTATGCAATGGCTCGAAAGGTGGACCCATTAGTCTGGTAAGGACAATGTTAAAATTCCACACTGGAGCAGGTGGAAGTCTTGGTGGAATAACTCTTTTGAGTCCTTCCATAAAAGCTTTGATTACAGGTACTCTAAAAAGGGGCAGATGCTGTCTATTTTGAAGGTATGCAGCTATTGCAGCGAGATGCAAGCGAATGGATGTATAAGCCAATCCTGACTGCTGCAAGTATAGTAAATAACAAATGATATTTTGAATGGAAGCATCTAATGGGTTGATATGGTTGTTATTACAATATATAACAAACCGCTTCCATTTAGCTGCGTAGCAAGCCCTTGAAGTAGGCCTTCTGGCCTCTTTGATGATGTTCATACAGTCTGGTGGAAGGTTCAGATAACCAATCTCTGATTTCAGGAGCCAGATCGCTAGGTTGAGTTCTTGGGGATCCGGGTGTCTTATGTCTCCATGGCTCTGTGTGAGGAGAATGGGTGTGAGATGTAGTTTTTGATGAGGAACTTCTTAGAGCTCTAACAGGGTAGTGAACCAAGGTTGACGGGCCCATGTGGGAGCCACTAAGATCAGTGTGAGGGATGTTTGTCTGAGCTTCTGAACCACTAGTGGAATGAGTGGGAGAGGCGGAAAAGTGTAGGCAAATATCCCTGACCAATTCATCCATAGTGCATTACCTTTGGACAATGGGTGCGGACACCTGGAGGCAAAGTATGGGCATTTTGCGTTTTCGTGTGTGGCAAACAGATCTATCTGTGGAAAACCCCACATCCGAAAGAATGGGAGGAGAACTTGAGGGTGAAGTTCCCATTCGTGAATCTGTTGTTTCTGCCTGCTGAGAACGTCTTCGATTTGATTGTTTACTCCTGGAAGGTGTTCTGCCAGGAGATAAATATTGTGACGTATGGCCCACTTCCAAATGACTTGAGCAAGGTGTGACAGTTGGGGAGAGTGTGTCCCTCCCTGATTTTCTATGTAATACATGGCTGTCATGTTGTCGGTGTGGACTAGGACAGCTTTGCCTACAAGATGAGTCTGGAAGGCTTTGAGCGCTAAAAATACTGCTAGCAGCGCTAGATGATTTATGTGAAGTTGATTTTGCTTCTGGGTCCACAAACCTTGAACTGTGTGAGTGTGGCGATGCGCTTCCCAACCAGTGAGCGATGCGTCTGCTGTTAGCACAGTCTGTGGAACTGGGTCGATGAAGGGCCGACCTTTGGGTAAGTTTTGTGGATTCCACCACTGCAGAGAGCGATGGGTGCGGCCGTCTACCAACACTAGATCTGCTAATTGACCCTGAAACTGATTCCACTGACGTGCTAAGCATTCTTGAAGGGGACGCATATGTAGTCTTGCATGGGGAACTATGATGAAGCAAGACACCATCATTCCTAGCAGCTGCATGTATACCTGAGCTGGTAGTGATTGGCTGGGCTGAAACTGGGAGATTAGAGCCTGAATATTGCAGATCCTGGCTGCATTGGGACATGCTAGAGCTTTTTGAGTATCCAGAGTGGCTCCCAAATATGTTTGTATGTTGGAGGGTTGGAGATGGGCCTTTAGCATATTCACTGTGAACCCGAGCTTTTGCAGCAATTGCAGTGTTATTTGAGTGTCCCGGAGACACCTTGGGCAAGAACTGGCTTTGATGAGCCAGTCGTCCAGGTACGGGAAGACATGAATATGCTGTCTTCGCAGGTGAGCAGCGACTTCTGCTAGGCATTTGGTGAATACTCTGGGAGCAGTGGTGATTCCAAATGGAAGCACTTTGAACTGGTAGTGTTGTCCCGCTACCACAAACCTGAGATATTTGCGATGAGCGGGATGTATTGGAATATGGAAGTATGCGTCCTTTAAGTCTAGAGTAGACATAAAGTCACCTTGCTGTAGGAGTGAGGGCACTTGAAGTGACCATATGAAAGTGATCTCAGTGAATATATTGATTGAGTTCTCTGAGGTCTAATATAGGGCTGAGAGAGCCGTCCTTTTTGGGTATGAGAAAGTATAGGGAGGACACGCTCGAGCCTTGATATTGTAATGGTACGGGCTCTATAGCTCCCTTTGGCAAAAGAGACTGAACCTCTTGTTTCAGGAGGTGTAGATGCTCTGGTGACATTTTGTGTGAACGTGGAGGGCTGTTTGGGGGATTGTCTGTAAGCTCCAGGCAATAACCAGATTGGATAATTCCTAAGATCCATCTGTCTGAAGTTATTGTAAGCCAGACGGGGAGGAATTGAGAGAGACGTCCCCCGACAGGTGTGGAATGATCGGGGAGGGAAGTCACTGTTTGTTTGTTGAGGGGGAGGTGCGGAGTGTGGAACCTTTACCTCTCCCCTTGCCATTATTGCCTCTAAATCCGCCTCGAAAGTAACCTCTTGAAGAGGATGACTGAGTGTTGCCTTTATATGATGTAGAGGTGTTGGATGGATATGTTTTTGGAGCCCCCCCTGTAAAAGAACCCCTAATAGATGGGGACTGCAGGGCTCCCATAGATTTTGCCACGTCTGTGTCCTTTTTCATCTTTTCTAAGGATGTCAACAACAGAACCAAAGAGCTGCTCCTTATCAAAGGGTGTATTTAAAATAAAAGCCTATACTTCGGGTTTAAACCCTGAAATTCTAAACCAGGCGTGTCTTCTTAGCAAGACACTGGTGTTGACTGCACGAGCCGCAGTGTCAGCTGCATCTAAAGCGCATCTAATAGATGTGTTGGAAATTAGCTTTCCTTCCTGAATTAGGTTGTGTGCCTTAGACTTATGTTCATCAGGTAGAAATGGGAGCAATTGTTCAAATTTGTCTTAGTGCGCTCTGTCGTATCTGGCTAAGAGAGCCTGGGTATTGGCAAAACGCCAGTGATTGGCTGCATGCGCAGCTACTCTTTTCCCTGAGGCATCTATTAATTTGGATTCCTTGTCTGGAGGGGGGGGGGGCATCCCCCGAGGTTTGTGAGTTTGCCCGTTTACGAGCATTAGAAACCACTAAGGAATCCAAGGGTAATTGACCCTTGATGTAAACTGGATCCGCTGGTGCAGCTTCATACTTTTTATCTACCCTTTAAAGACGTCATCCGCGTGTCTAAGCATACCCTTAAGCATAGGCAAGAGAAGAGCTCAGTGTTTCAAAGAGAAAATCCTCCACAAGTGACTCTTTATGCAGCTGAACTCCATGATATTCAGCAGCCCTATTTATTAGTTCTATATATTCTACATTATCATCAAGCGGAGAGGGCTTGGAAGGGTATAGGTCTGGATCATTATCAGTGTTTGGATCCGTGTTATAATCAGTCCGTGGATCAGGACTATCATCATCTACTCTGTCCCCATCATCCTGGTTTGTCAGGTATTTGTGGTGGTGAATTTGTGGGTGTTATTAACAAATTGGGATTTGGTGGGGAAGGTGATTGAGGAGGAGGAGAAGGGTTTGTGCCAATGTTTTTCCTTTTAAGTGGAATGTGGAAAATGTACTCCGTTTCCGATTTGCGTTTTGATGGCAATGTGGCGTGGATATGTTCAGTTTTGGGATTGATCACCAGTTCTTTTTGTTTTGGATCCGGGTTCGAAGGTGGGCCATCGAAATGAGGCTCCTTTGATGGAGTAGGAGCCGTTTTATCTTTTGGTGCAAATATTTTTGGAGCAGAGGTTTTCGGCGCCGAAATCTTAGGATCCGAAGATTGTTTTGGTACCGAAGAAGTTGGTTCCGAAACGTGTTTCAGTTTCTAAGCCGATTGTTTTGGCTCGGTGCCCGAATGCGGCCGTATCGATCCCGAGCCGGAAGGCTTCGATATTTGCTTCGATGCTGGGCCCGAAGGCGGGGCGTTCGAAATGTGTCCTCGTTGCCGACCTTGGCCTGAAGGCAGAGGAGGCACTGGAGCCTTTTTCTTGGGCAGAGGTGGAGTTTGGGGGAGGGGAGGATCAGTACTCGCGGTACAACCATATTGCAGATCTCCTCAGCAGACAGACAGCAAATACACGAATGGGAACTCCACCCTCAGGTCCTCCTTCCATACTTTCAACGTTGGGTAGTCCCTCACATAGACCTGTTCGCCACATACCAAAACGCAAAATGCCCAAACTTCGCGTCCAGGTATCCACACCCATTGCCCAAAGACAATGCACTATGGATGAATTGGTCAGGGATATTTGCTTACGCTTTTCCGCCTCTCACCACTCATTCCATGAGTGGTTCGGAAACTCAACCAAGCGTCCCTGACACTAATCCTAGCTGCTCCCACATGGGCACGTCAAGCTTGGTTCACAACCCTATTGCAACTCTCAGTAGTTTCTCATCAAAAACTACGTCTTACACCCAATCTTCTCACACAGAGCCATGGAGACACAAGACATCCAGACCCCAGTCAACTCAATCTGGCGATCTGGCTCCTGAAGTCTTAGAGTTTGTCTATCTTAATCTACCGCCAGACTGCATGAATATTATCAAAGAGGCTAGGCATCCTACCACAAGAGCCTGCTATGCAGCAAAGTGGAAGCGATTTGTGATATACTGTAATAACCACATCAACCCGCTTGATGCTTCTGTACAAAACATTATTTGTTACATCTACAACGTTCCAATTTAGCGTACACTTCCATACGCTTACATCTCGCTGCAATAGCTGCATACCTCCAGAATAGACAACATCTATCTCTTTTTAGAGTGCCTGTTATCAAAGCCTTTTTGGAGGGACTCAAGAGTCATTCCCCCGAGACGTCCACCTGCTCCAGAATGGAATCTCAACATTGTTCTCACCAGACTAATGGGTCCACCCTTTGAGCCATTGCACAAATGTGAACTGCAATTTCTCACATGGAGAAAGTTGCTTTCCTCGTTGCTATCACATCACTCAGAAGAGTGGGTGAGCCTCAGGCATTAACTATAGAAGAACCCTTTTTAGGTCTCGCCTAGCGATGCAGCGCCATGCGCTGCCCGCGTAAGCGAGATCTATTGTTACCGACTTGCCTGCGAAGGGGGACAGGACATGTGCACGTGTATGGCAAGTCCTGGACAGGAGATGTGCACGCGTATGGTGCAAGCAGGAGTTGTAATAACGCCGTAAACCGTACGCGTGCACATCAGCTGTCTGTGCCGAAGCTTAACAGACAGGAGATGTGCACGTGTACGGCTCGCGGCGTTATCACAACTCCTGCTCGCACCATACGCGTGCACATCTCCTGTCCAGGCGCGGCGCGCTTGCATGCACCACTTAACGGCTCTTGAATCCTGCTCCGGCCGCATCATGCGGCATTCACGAAGGCGGCGGGGTGGGCTCCCGCCGGACTTCCTCTACTGCTTGCCAGTGCGGGGTGGGCTCCCGCCTCGCTTCTCCGACACGCGGGGCTCCCTGAGCTCACGGGAGCCCCGGACACTTCCGGACGCGCGCTCCATGCCCCGCCTATGTCCCAGGCAAGGTTGCCTGACTTCCGGGTCGCGCTGAGAGCGGCCCGGAGAAGGCTTCCACAACAGCTCGGGCTGCGGCGGCGAAACGCGGGGTGGGCTCATCTGATCAAACAATAAGGTAAGGAAGGCAGGGGATGGGGAGAGGGGCAGGGGTGTGTTAAACAAACAAGAATTTGCAATGCAATAGGTCTCGCATTTACGCGAGTTTGAGCTATTGACATTGCAAATAATGCCTTTTATCTTTGTTTTCGTTTTAAAAACAAATAAAAGGCAGTGTCATTTACAATGCAAATAGCTTAAACTTGCGTAACTGCGAGACCTATTGCATTGCAAATGCTTGTTACAAATGCACCCAAATAAAGTGGTACTACGGACTCATCCTAAAGCACAAGTTACTAACTTGTGTAACGATATATCTGTAAGAGACAGTAGTTAGTGACAGATTCCTTACCTTAGAATATCCCCAGGCGTCAGGCTGGATCCGGAAAGTTTTTGCGTAGCAGTACCCTTGCGCGTCGGTAGGCGGCGTCGTGCGGCTCCGCGTCCGTCGTCGGCATCGCCGGGATGACGTCGCAGGCAATACTTAGGCGCCGCCCCTGCGCGCTGACGTCAGTTCTGTACACGACTTTCCGCGCCAGGAACGCAGAGCCATGCAAGAAGCTGACATAGGTGTCTGAAAAATACTAGGGCCCTGAAAGGGATGTCCTTAACCCTAGAAATCAGTTCGCAGAACGGGGAGGATGGGTGGGGCGGTAAGGAATCTGTCACTAACTACTGTCTCTTACAGATATATCATTACACAAGTTAGTAACTTGTGCATCTGAAAGAGACAAGTTAGTGACAGATTCCTTACCTTAGAATAGATACCCCAGCAATACCAACCCCGGTGGTGGGTCTGCGAACAAAGATCAGACAAGGAAGTCCTGGAGGACAGAACGGCCAAAGAAGCCGTCCCTCCGGACCCGACTGTCAAGGCAGTAATGCTTTGTAAACGTGTGCAGCGAGGCCCACGTAGCTGCCTGACAGATAACCAGCAGCGGAACACCGCGGCCCAAGGCCGTGGTAGCAGCCGTTGCCCTGGTGGAATGGGCACGCAGCCCAACAGGAGGCTCCTTCTTAGCCAAAGAATAGCAGGTCTTGATGCACAAGGTAACCCAGCGGGAGATGGTTCGTTTGTGCACCGCCCGACCTTTTTTGGCGCCCACGTAGCCAACAAAGAGCTGGTCATCCACCCGGAAGTGTTTTGTGCGGTCGATATAGAAGGAGAGCGCACGTTTTGGGTCCAGACGGTGGAGCCTCTCTTCCTCTCTGGAAGGATGCGGAGGCGGAAAGAAGGTAGGCAAAGTGATGGTCTGCCCAATGTGGAAGGCAGTAACCACCTTTGGCAAGAAGAACGGTCGCGTCCGAAGAACAACCTTGTCTGGATGAACAGACAGAAAGGGAGGTTTGCTCACTCACCCGCCGAGCGGAGGTGATGGCCACCAGAAAGGCTGTCTTCAGAGTCAGAAGACGAAGAGGACAGTTATGTAGAGGCTCAAAGGGAGCGCACATTAAAAAGGTAAGAACCAAGTTCAAGTCCCACTGAGGCATTACAAACGGAACAGGAGGGAAGAGGTGTGTAATGCCTTTTAAGAACCTGTTAACAACAGGGGACTTGAAAAGGGAGGGCTGATCAGGGAGCCTGAGGAAGGCCGAGATAGCACAAAGATAACCCTTGATGGTACCCAGGGCAGAACCCTGTTGGGCCAGAGAAAGAAGGAACAGAAGGACCTCAGAAAGAGGGGCAGAAAGGGGATTCACAGCCTTTGCTGTGCACCATGCCACAAATTTGTTCCACCTGCAGGCGTATACCACCTTCGTGGAGGGACGCCTGGCTGCCAGAATCACATCACAAACTTCGGGAGGCAAGTCGAAAGGAATCAACTGCCGCCGCTCAATCTCCACGCAAGCAGGAGTAGACTGGACAGGTTCGGGTGGAGGACCGTCCCCTGCTGCTGCGACAGAAGATCCTCCCGAAGAGGCAGACGGATCGGGGGATCTACGCTCATATTGAGTAGCTCGGGATACCAAACTCTTCGAGCCCAGTCCGGAGCCACAAGAATGACTTGGGCCCGGTCGTGCCGAATCTTCTTCAACACTCTGGGTAGAAGTGGTATAGGCGGAAAGGCGTACAATAGACCGCAACTCCACTCGTGACGAAAAGCGTCGCCGAGCGAGTGCCGCCTTGGAAATTCCAACGCGCAGAACTGATGACATTGCGCATTCTCTTCGGTGGCGAATAGATCTAACCAAGGCTCTCCCCACTGTAGAAAGAGTCCTTGCGCCACTTCCGAGTGAAGACGCCATTCGTGATCCATCATGCACCTGCGGCTGAGTTCGTCCGCCCTGGCGTTCAGGGAACCTGCCAGGTGTTGAACCATCAGGAACATGCCCTGATGTTCCAGCCATGTCCAGAGGCGCAGAGCCTCCTGACAAAGGGTCCACGACCCCACCCCGCCTTGTTTGTTGCAGTACCACATGGCGGTGGTGTTGTCTGTGAACACCTGCACTACCTTCCCTTTGACAGAGGGAAGGAATGCCTTGAGTGCAAGTCGGATCGCCCGGAGCTCCAGAAGGTTGATATGGAGCCGGGACTCCGCCCGGAGACCAGAGGCCTCTGATCTCCGCCTCTCCCATGTGACCGCCCCATCCCAGAAGGGACGCGTCCGTCACAACTGTGTGCTCTGGCTGGGGAAGGGAGAGGGATCTGCCCATGACCCATTGCTGGTTCGAGAGCCACCATTGCAACTGTTTTGCAGTCCCCTCCGAGATCTGGACGTGATCGGACAGGTTGCCCTGGTGCTGCGCCCACTGGAACTTCAGGTCCCACTGCAGAGCCCGCATATGCCATCTGGCATGATTGACCAGCAGGATGCAGGAGGCCATGAGGCCCAGCAGCCTCAGGGTCATCCGTACCGAAACCCAGGATAAAGGCTGAAAGATCGGAATCATAGCCTGAATATCCCGGACTCGCCGTTCGGGAGGATAGGCCCGAAACTGCGTCGTGTCCAGAACTGCTCCGATGAAAAGGAGCTGTGGAGAAGGAATCAGATGCGACTTCGGCACATTGATGGAGAACCCCAGCGAGTGCAGGAGTTCGGCCGTAGTCTGGAGGTGGGAGACGACTGCCTGGGACGAGCTCGCCTTCAGCAGCCAGTCGTCGAGGTAGGGGAAGACAAACCCCTGCCCGGCGCAGATGAGCTGCGACCACCGCCATCACTTTCGTGAACACCCGAGGGGCACTGGTAAGGCCAAAGGGGAGCATGGTGAACTGAAAATGCTCGAGGCCTACCGTGAACCGAAGGTAACGCCGGTGGGCCGGCAGGACGGGGATGTGGAAATAGGCGTCCTGCAAGTCCAACGCTACCAACCAGTCTCCAGGGTCGAGGGCAGTCAAGACCTGAGCTAGGGTGAGCATCTTGAACTTCTCCTTCCGGAGGAAGCGATTGACGTTCCGGAGGTCCAAGATAGGACGCATGTCCTCCTTGTCCTTTTGGGCACCAGGAAGTAGTGGGAGTAGCAACCACGTCCTACTTCTGGGGTCGGAACATGCTCGATGGCCCTCTTGGCCAAGAGGGCCGTGACTTCCTTCTGCAGAAGTACCAAGTGATCCCCTGACATGCGGTGGAATTGAGGTGGCATGGCTGGGGGGGTGGTCTCGAAGGGGAGGGAGTAGCCCCTTCGGACAATGTCCAAGACCCACCTGTCCGAGGTGATGGGACGCCAGTGGTGAAGGTGATGGCGGACCCTGCCCCCTACTGGCGTGCTGTGCACCTGAAAGGAGGGACTAGGAGGGCTTGGAGGCCGCGGACGGGTTGGAGGTGGTGGCCTGACCCGCACGCTGGTTGCCCGAACCGCCACGGCGGTATCCACGTCCTCGGCCACGCGAAGACGCCTGCTGCGCGGGCCAGTAGCTGGGCTGCTGACGTGACTGGGCGCCCCTTCCGTGGCCACGATAGGGGCGAAAAGCAGAGGGTAGCGGAGGGCGTGTAGCAGAAAGGCCCAGGGACTTGGCAGTAGCCCGTGAATCCTTAAAACGCTCCAACGCATGGTCTGCTTTGGAACCAAAAAGACCGACTCCATCAAAGGGCATGTCCATGAGGGTATTCTGGACATCACCCGAAAAACCAGTGGTTCTCAGCCAGGCGTGGCGACGCAGCGCCACCGTCATTGCAATAGATCTGCCCAGCGAGTCGGCGGTATCAAGGTCACAACGTATGGTGTATTTGGCCGCATCCCTTCCTTCCGCAATGGCGCGGGTAAGCAGTGTCTGGACCTCCTCAGAACACTGGGGCAAAACAGTCGCCACCGAATCCCACAAGGAGTGGGTATATCGGCCCAAAAGACAAGCGGTGTTGATGGACCGCAAGCCAGCACTGGAGGAAGAAAAACCCTTCTTCCCAAATTGATCCAGGCGTTTGGATTCCCTATCCGGAGGGGCGGTAGGGAAGGCGGTTTGGGAAGCCGAGGCTTGGACAACCAAGCTCTCAGGAGTGGGGTGGACAGAGAGAAACAAGGGGTCGCCCGGAGCTGGGCGATGGCGTCGGGACACGTTCCTATCCACAGGAGCCCCTGTGTTGGGCTTGGACCAGGCGCCCAAAAGAACGTCAGTGAGTGCATCGTTGAACGGCAGCACAGTCTCCAAGGAGGAGGCTGCCGGCTGAAGCACTTCTGTCAAGAGATTAGTCTTGACCGTCACCGTAGGGAGTCGGAGATGTACGGCTCCAGCTGCCCTACGCAACACCGTTGCAAAATTGGCTCCCTTCTCCGTAGCCACGGGAGGAGACAGCATGCCAGTGTCAGGGGAAGTATCTAGACCACTGGCATCCCCTAGTTCCTCTGCCCAGTCCTCATCATACTGACACTGTTGTGCCAGAGGGTCCTCAGACCCCTCGCAGTCCTCCTGGTCCTCCTCCGGTTCAAAATAAGGAGGAGGAGGGACATTTGAGACCCAAGGTCTCATCGGCGCCGGAACCGGCGTCGAGCGATGTCGGTCCGGCTCCATGTCCGGAGCCGGAGAGTACATGGGGACGATGCCGCCCGGAGCCCCGGGCGGCGTCAGGAACGGCACCGGAGACATCGGCGCCGGCGGTGGCGTGGTCAGGTCGACCGGCGTCGATGGGGGTTGCGGTACCACCGGAGCCGGGATCGAGGCCGGGGCCGGAACCGAGGCTGGAGGCACGAGCGACGCCGGGACCGGAGTCGCCGGCGACGCCGGGGCAACCCCATCAGGGCCCTCGGGGCCCGAAGGCGCACCGGAGGGACCTTGAGGCCCGAAGAGGCGGGCCATGGCCGACAGGAATTCCTGTACTTGGGCCGGATCCACCCCCGAACCCGGGAAGGACGGGTATTGCGGGGCGGCTCCACAGGCATGTCCGGGGCCGCGGGGACGGTGCCGGGAGGGGCCTCAGCCGAGTCGCGAGACCGGCGAGGCCCTAGAGCGATGATGCTTTTTGGACTTCTTGTGTTTAGACTTACCGGACGACGAAGACTTGGATCCAGACGACCGGCGAGGACTCCGCGACCGACCCCTCGACCTCTCACGCGACCGGGGCTTGGTGTGGCGCGGAGCCGACTGCCGGGCCTCGAGGAGCTTTCGAGACCGCTCTCGCAAAGCTTTCGGGTTTAGGGACCGGCAGTCGGAACACGACTTCGTGTCGTGGTCTCGCCCGAGGCAGAAGAGACACTCCAGATGCGGGTCTGTGATGGACATCATCCGAGCACAGGCGTCGCAACGTTTAAAGCCGGGCATCCCTACGACACCTTGGAGTCGATATGAAAGAAACAGTGAAAAAATTCACCAAAAAAGTTAGTCAAAAAATGACTAGGGCACTGCTCTTCTGCGCTTGCTGGCGCGGAAGAAGAAGAACTGACGTCAGCGCGCAGGGGCGGCGTCTAAGTACTGCCCGCGACGTCATCCCGGCGATCACGATGCAGACGACGGACGCGGAGCCGCACGACGCCGCCTACCGACGCGCAAGGGTACTGCTACGCAAAAACTTTCCGGATCCAGCCTGACGCCTGGGGATATTCTAAGGTAAGGAATCTGTCACTAACTTGTCTCTTTCAGATTTCCTTCCTAAAGTCATTTCTGCTTTTCATATCAATCTGTTGGGTTACCTGTGTTCTTCCCTCAACCAGATTCAGTGGCAGAACGTGCACTACACACATTAGATGTGGAGAGAGCATTGCTTTATTACATACAAAGGACAAAACCTTTCCGTAACACAATCCTACTTTTTGTCGCTTTTGCTCCACCACACAAAGGCAATCCCATATAAAAATCAGGTATTGCAAGATGGATAGTCAAGTGCATTCAAATATGCTATGCAAAAGCTAAACAAACATTAACAGTTCCCCCTAGAGCACACTCTACACGCAAACAGGGGGCTTCTATGGTATTCTTAGGAAATATACCCATAGATGATATTTGCAAAGCTGCAACATGGTCTACACCTCACACATTCACAAAACACTATTGTGTAGATGTGTTAGCAAGACAAGCTAGGGTGGGCCAGGCAGTTTTACGTACACTATTTCAGACCACTGCAACAGATACAGGTAAGCCACCGCTTTGGGAGATAACTGCTATATAGTCTATGCATAGCATATGATCTACAGCTCATATGCCTCGAACGGAAAATGCTACTTACCCAGTGTGCATCTGTTCTTGGCATATAGAGCTGTAGAGTCATATGCGCCCACCCACCTCCCCGGGTACCTATACCTGTTGCAGTAACATCTTACTTAGATACATGCATTCATGGACATCTCCTTTTACTACTCCTACTAACTCCATTATCACCGTCTGCGGGAAAACAATCTAACAATGGAGTCGATGCCCATGCGCACTATCACCGAAAGGAGGAGTCACCTACCTCGTGACTGGAAAGACGTCTTAAAAAAAAAAACAAGGTGCAAACATCCAGACCCCACACTAGATGGCGATCTATGCATAGCATATGACTCTACAGCTCTATATGCCAAGAACAGATGCATACTGGGTAAGCAGCATTTTCAATCTAAAAAAAGTCTCAAAGTTTCCTGAACCAAGTGCGACACTGCAGCAGACAGAAGCCTTAAAGGAGGCCATGTGTAAGAAACTTGGCAATTAGGTAAGTAATGGGTCCACAGTTTTCCCTTACTGAAAACCAAGCACCGTATTGTAGCATTTAACTCGCTCAGGGTAGCGTGTGTGTGTTTCTCACATCCAGTCTTTCATTGTGGTCAGAAATGCTGCTTGTTACTAGGTCGCTGTACACATGCCCAATGCGACATGACCAGCGGGATGTCTGCAGTTCTGGAAGACCTTAGGGCCTCTTTGGCCCAGACAATGCATGATGGACTGATTGCAATAAAATGTTATCCTTGTAGGTCTGGATACTACAGATTGCCTGGGGGAGGGCAGTTGGTACTAGTGTTGTACTTAATTGATATGCTTTAATGCATTCAACAAGGATTTTTCAGTGATGTACACGCCTTCCTCATAGATATGACCTTTGATGGGTCACGTCTTTTAGGTGAGAAGGCAGACTCTGAGTTGGTGCACTTGAAGTAAAGCAAAGCGACGGCACGTTCATTGTGTTTGTTGATAACTGCTAAACAGTTTCCACACCAATTCAAAAGGACCCATGGGCTCTGGCACCTAAAAAGAAGTTGAAGGCTGCCAAAGCACCCCATCAAACGTTCAGTCGGAGCCTCCACCTGCATTGGCGTAGGGGGCACCTGTGGTTCTAACCGAGTTTCCCGAAGGTTTCGACGTTGTAAGACATCCTTGTGAGTAGGGAACGTTTAAGGTGTATTGGAATGTGGGCACAAGGACTCTATTGGGTAACATGTCATGGGCACATGTTCCACTTTCACAAAACTCTATTGCATAGACGTACAAGCAAGGGGACTCCTCCTTGTGGCCACCCATCTCTGGTCCTATGCCCATCCCCACAGACCATGCCAGAAACCTTGGCATCTTCCTGGACTGCAAGCTCTCAATGAACAAACAAGTCAAAACAGTTATATCATCCTGCTGCCACATCCTCAGAATGCTCTGCAAAATCTTCAAATGCCTCCACGCGCACACCAGATGCACAGTCACCCAAGCCCTCATCACCAGCAGATTCGACTACGGCAATGCACTACATGTCGATATCGCCAGAGACCTCACTCAAAGACTCCAAACCATCCAGAACACTGCAACCAGACTCATCCTAGACATCCCCAGAAGGGCGCACATCATTCCCAACCTCACGGAATTGCACTGCCTATCCATCCAGAAACGCTTCAAATTCAAGCGCCACACCCATGCCTACAATGCTCTTCACAACACAGGACCAGCCTACCTCAGTGACTGACTCCAACTCTACCAACACTCCAGGCACCTACACTCCACTTCTCTCTGCCTCGCACAACCCCCCCACCATGTGGGATGTCCTCCTCTTGGTCGGAGTCGAGCTCTGAGATGGCGACCGGCTCCTGCTCCTCCTCGGTTCCCATGGCCTCGCCGGCCTCTTCGTCCGACTCGAAGATGTCCAGAATGGAGCTTGTGTGCTAGCTCTGCATGTCGCGACGTCGAGCCGACGGTCGCGGAGTGTTTTCTTGGAGCGGAAAGCCCGGCATGCGTCGCAGTCTTGTTCTCCGTGTTCGGGGGACAAACACAGATTACACACTTCGTGTGAGTCGGTGCGCGGGTATTTCGCGTGGCACCGAGGGCAGAATTTAAAGGGAGTACGTTCCATCGACTGCAGGTCAACCTGACGGGGGTAGGCCTGACGGCCTTCCACGAACTATCCGTTCAAAAGATTATTTTAAGTAATTATGATATGCAATACAAAGGGAGAAGCGATCGAAAACAATACCGTTGAGGGTGAGTATCTTGCGTACCGAGGGAAACCGAAGGAACGGTGTCGAACCGGAGCGCAACGATAGACGTCAGACCCGATGGCGGAAAAAAACAATCTAACAATGGAGTCGATGCCCATGCGCACTATCACCGAAAGAAGGAGTCACCCGTCTCGTGACTGGAAAGACTTCTTTGAAGAAAAACAAAGTGCAAACATCCGGAACCAACACTAGATGGCGATCCGTGCATAGCATATGATCTACAGCTCATATGCCTCGAACACAGTTTCAGGATGGGGTCGCTTTCTATGTTTGCTCTTGGAGATGGATTTACCAGAGAAATTCAAGTGTGAATCTGAATGCTTGTGAGAGCGGGACAGCATCTGTATCCCCTACTTGGATCGTGACTTATGTGAAGGCGGCAATGACTTCTTGTTTTCAGCAATGTACAGCTTCGCCTCCTGGTCCCGGATCGCCTTTGGGTGCATGAGAGGTCATTTATGGTACAACTAAGCTGTAGTGCGAGCCCAGACACCAATGAATATCCTCATCTTGGTCTGTAACGGACATCTAGCAAGGTTTCAAACATGTCTTTTGTGTGTGTGTGTGTGGGGGCGGGGGTCTCAGGATCCACGTTTTAAGGCATAGAAAGGAAGGCACTGATGTCAGCACACCGGGGTGGTGTGCTTATATGTGGCTCTGCTGTCACTTCTGGGGTGGAGCGGAGCGATTCGGCAAAACCTGAGGGCAACAGCACTGATGAAGACAAGTTTTCTGATCTTGTCCAGCACCTGGGGAGTATTCTAAGGTGAGGTTACAAGTATCCTTCAGAAAATACAAAATGAGTACCAAGCCTACCTCCATATATAAGCTAACCTGTGGCCTACTATGGACCTAACTGTGTCTGATGACTCCACAACACATGCTGGAAGAGGAGCCAAACGTTTTCCTAGAGCCACAGAAATAACAGCTAACTCAGCTAGTTAAGTTCTCATACAAATGTTTTTTTGTTTTTTTTTCTTCTTTAAGAGCCCCTAAGAGCTTTTGAAATAGACAGATCTTAACGAGGTCCACTCCAAAATAAAAACGTTGGCAATAGGTCTCACCTGCGCGACCTATTGGCTTTGTCAATGTTTTTAGCCAGGCTGCAGTGCAGCAAGGTTGAAAGGGTTTAAAAAAAAATTTTTTTAAGTACTATGACGCGGTCATCAGGCAGTCACAGATATAGCCTTGCGAGCAAGTGAGCACAACATATGCAGCAAGAAAACAAGTTACTTACCTGCATCTTTGGTTCTCCAGTATTGGAAACTTTCATAAATTCCCATGCTTGAATCATTCCCCGTTGTCGAGATGGGAGTCCCCGGTATATATAAAATAGCAATAGAAACCATTACAAAAGAAGAAACCAGGCCTAGGCCCATTCTAGTTTTGTAACATATCCACCTCTTTTTGTAAAAGAGACCAAATAAAGTGAACAACCAATCAGATTAGCCTCACCCTGTAGAACCCTCCTGAGAGAACCTCAGAACCTCAGATTTTCGTAGCCGTAGTGTAAAAGAATAACTTAAACTGCTGAAGTCTGAGCTTTTCCAGGGGAGGAGGGTGGGTCGCATGGGAATCTATGAAAGTTTCCAATACTGGAGAACCAAAGTTACAGGTAAGTAACTTGCTTTCTTACTCCAGTATTGGAACTTTCATAGATTCCCATGCTTGAATCAGAGTAGCTAGCAGTTATGAGCACATTTTTTGAACTGTGATTCCTTATTCCATAGTATAAGCATTAACATCAAAGTCAATGGAAAAATAACATTTATATACATAAGGAAAACCATTGAGGAAACAAGTAAATGTACTTAAAAAAAAGTGCAAAGGGGATAAGTAGATAAAACGGAAGGAGGGTAGAAAGGGAAAGCTCACCACTCAATGAAAGAGGTTCCTCAGGACTGCCTGGCCCACTGCTGTGTCACTCTGCGCTGAAGAATCCAGGCAGTAATGTCTTGTAAACGTATGAGTACTGCTCCAGGTTGCTACCCTGCAGATCTCCCGGATAGGAACTCCGGCAAAGAGGCTGTCGAAGAAGAAATCGCCCTCGTGGAGTGAGCACGGAACCGACCCTCAAGGGGCTTGCCCGCTGCTCTGTGACAATACTGGATAGCGCTGGTAATCCAACGAGCAATCCCCTGCTTGGAAAGGGGAAAACCCTTACGGAGGGTGCTGAAAAATACAAAAAGTTGAGGAGACTTCCTGAAGTCCTTAGTACGTTGAAGATAGAACTTTACGCACCTCTGAATGTCCAGCGAGTGGAGTGCCTTTTCTGCCGGAGTAGAAGGCTGAGGGGAAAAAAGTTTTGAGTATGACTGGCTCATTCAAATGAAAGTCTGAAGGCACTTTCGGTATGAACTTTGGGTTAGAACGGAGTATCACTGTCCCCTTTTACAATTGGAGAAAAGGCTCCTGAATGGTGAGAGCCTGCAATTCACCTACTCTCCTAGCCGAAGTCAAGGCCAGCAGAAGAGCCACCTTCCAGGAGAGGAATTTCAAATCCGCCCGGTGAACAGGTTCAAAGGGATGCTTCATGAGCTGGGTGAGAACCAAGTTAAGGTGCCAAAGAGGAGGCGGAGGTTTGACTGGAGGGAAGACTCTGAAAAGGCCCTTGAGAAACTGCTTAATTATCCTTGCCGACCAGAGGGAAGGACCAGAAGACGTGGGTCTGAAGCGAGAGATGGCAGCAAGATGAACTTTGATGGATGAGTGAGCCAACCCTGATTTCGCTAACGAAAGTATGTAAGGAAGAACTTCACGCGGTTCAGAAGAAAGAGGATTGATACCCTCTTGTTGGCACCAAATGCAGAAACGCTTCCACTTTAACCGGTATGTCTTGTTGGTACTTGGGGCTCGTGCCTGAGAAAGTACATCCCTACATTCTGCTGAAAGGGTCAAACCAAGAAACTCTCGGTGCTCAGGAGCCATGCCGATAACTGCAGGGATTGAGGATCCGGGTGCTAGACCTGGCCCTGGGACATTGTCAGCAGCGAAGGAATCGGCTGCAACAGAAGTGGAAGGTCCAGGGAGAGGAGATGCAGCTCTGTGAACCAAAACTGTCGAGGCCATGCCGGAGCTATCAAGATCATCTTGCAAGGTTCCGCCTTGAGCTTCCTGAGAAGCCTGGGAATCAGCGGAATGGGGGGAAAAGCGTAAACAAATGCGCCTGACCAGGCCATCGAAAGCGCATTCCTCAATGATCCCGGATGGTGAAGCCTGCTTGCGTAAAAACTGCATTTCTTGTTCTCCGGAGTGGCAAAGAGGTCTATGGAGGACCTGCCCCATAGGCGAAAAACCTGTTCCAGAGTGGACTGGTCCAGTTCCCATTCGTGGCTGACTGATTTCAGTCTGCTCAGCGTGTCCGCCGTCTCGTTGAGAACGCCTGGAAGGTGCTCCGCTTTGAGCAATATTCCCTGCTGGATAGCCCATTCCCAAATTATCTGGGCTTCTTGCGACAAAGGACGAGATCTGGTGTCGCCTTCTTTGTTTATGTAATGCATGGACGTCGTATTGTCTGTACGTACTAGAACTGCGGACTGCTGTATCCGCGGAAGAAAAGCCTGCAAGGCCAGACGAATCGCTCTGAGCTCCAGAAGATTGATATGTAGAAGACGATGTTGGGGTAGCCAACGGCCGCTTACATGAAGGTCTTGCAAGACCGCTCCCCAGCCTTCCAGCGAGGCGTCTGTAGTTATTATCTGAGGAGCTGGGGTGATCCTGAAGGATAGACCCTGAGAAATAGTGTCCCAGTTTGTCCACCATGATGCAGCGTCCCTCATGGACGCGGTGACGTAGATCTTGTCTTCGAAGGATCCGTCGACTTGGCGCCACTGCAAGTCCAGCTCCTCCTGGCGAGGGCGCATCCGCAACCTGCAGTGAGGAATTAGAGGAATGCAGGAGGAAATGGACCCTAGGAGGGACTTGTAGAGGCGAACTGAAAGAGACGGTCTTTTTAACAGCAGACGGGCCATGGACATCAGATTTTCTTGCCTCTCCAGGGTCGGAAAGGCTTTGTTGAGGGACGTGTCCAGAATGGCTCCCAGGAATCGAGCTGTTCTGGATGGACAGAGACGATTTTTCTGTGTTGAGAGTCAGACCAAGACTGTCGAAAAGGCGTGTGCACGCCGCGACTGATTCCTCTGCCGCGTGCTTGGTAGGAGCCTTTAGCAACCAGTCGTCCAGGTAAGGGAAAACCTGAAGCTGTTGTTTTCACAGAAAAGCTGCCACGGGAGCTAATATCTTTGTAAAGATCCGCGGAGCAGACCTGAGTCCAAAAGGCAGGACCTTGAACTGAAAGTGGCTCTTGGCTACTGTGAAGCGCGGAAACCTCCTGTGGGCTGGATGGGTACATGAAAGTATGCGTCCTCTAGATCCAATGTGGCCATGAAGTCCCCTGAGTTGAGAAGACGAAGGCTGTCCTGCAGAGAAACCATCCGAAACGATTGTTTGATGAGATAGGTGTTGAGCTCCCTCAGATCTAGAATAGGGCGCCACTTTTCTAAAGTGTTCCGGACCAGGAAGAACCGGGAGTAGAAACCCTCTCCCCGCTGAGAGAGAGGAACCGGCTCTATCGCTCCTTTGAGGAGCAGTTGATGGACTTCCAACCGTAGAAGACGGAGATGTCTTGACGTAGTGGCGCGAGGGGCTTGGAAGGTGGTGCATGGACAAATTCCAAGGTATGGCCGCATTGAATGATCTTCAGCACCCAACGGTCCGATGTTATTTGCTGCCAGTTGTGGAGGTAATTCGAAATTCTGCCTCCCACTGATGTTACAGGAGGAGAAGGGACAGTAGTAAGAGCCAGCAAGCCGCTATTGATGCTTAGAGGTGTCTCTCCCCTGGCGTGCTGGTCTCCCTCTGTTGTTCGATCTAGAGGATGATTGATTTTGACTCTGGTTATAATTCGGCCAGTAAGATTGCGAGTTTGATCCATATGAGGAATACCGTTGTTGCTGGTATCCTCCTCTGTACGTGGCATTACCTCTACCTCTGGCTCCACGGAAGGGGACCTTGCGTTACTGCAGAGCCCCTAAGGATTTTGCGGTTTCAGTTTCTTTTTTAATGCCCTGTAGCGCATCATCAATATGTTTCCCAAAGAGCGCCTCCCCATCAAAGGGAAGATGCAAGATCTTGTTCTGGACCTCAGGACGAAACCATGTGGCCCGCAGCCAGCCTTGATGACGGACAGCAGCGCCCGCCAGGGAGCGGAACGCAGTCGTTGCAATGTCCATTGCTCAGTCAATGACTTCAGCAGATGTTCTCTCCCTCTTGAAGAATCTTCCTTGCTTCTTTTTTCGCATCTTCCGGCAATTGGTCCAGATAGGGGGAAATGTCACACCACATCTGGCGATCGTAGCGACCAAGTATCGCTAAGGCGTTCGCAGCCCTGACCAACAGGCTGGACATGGAGGAAAACCTCTTGCCCGCGTTATCAAGGCGTCTGCCCTCTTTATCTGGAGGTGTCGTGAGGGGAGCAGAAGGATTCCTAGACTTTCTTTGGGCAGCCTGAGAGATGACAGAGTCCGGTTTAGGCTGGCTGACCAAGCAGGCCGGGCTATCATCCGGAGCCTTATATTTCTTCTCCAGGCGAGGCAGTACCGGAATTACCGTGGCTGGACTCCGCATCACTTTCAACCCCTCATCCCAGACGTGACCAACAATAGGAATAGACCGAACGGATTTCTTGGAAGGCTCCTTGAAGTCATAAAGTAAGCATTCAGACTGCACCGTGGGCATGGGCAGTTCAAATCTCTTAGCGGCCCTCTCCATCAAATTATGGAAACCCCCTATGTCAGCGGGGGAGAATCAACAGGTGCTGGTGAAGGAGAAGCTGGATCAGGAATGACAGTCATCCCACTCTGCATCTGGATCTGGTATTGTGACGTTGCCCTGGTCCTCATCAGAGGTGTCATCCTGAATGAGAGGCACGATAGGTGGTGCATCCTGGGCCACAGGCATTGGTTGAGGTGGTGGCAATTGAGGGGTAGTAGGCTGAGCAGGCGGAACAGCTGTAACTGGCGCCACAACTGGAGCTGGAGGTTGTGTTGCGAATCTCCTCTTATAGTCCAAAAGCATAGACTGCAAATCTGCTAGCAGGGAAGAAGGCATAGAGACCATCTCCTGTTGGTAGTCGTCCTGATAATCCGAGGAAGGATCATATTGCTGTTCCTCTACGTATTCCCCCTCAGAGTCTGAGTCCTGACACTTGACGTGTAATTGAGAAGGGCTAACCGCATAGCCAAACGTTCCGTCATCCTCTTCAGATCCCTCTTCTTCGAGGAGTGCAGGAGGTAGAGGAGTCACCCTCCTGGGGGAAGTCATCTCAGGTGTAATCTGGCGCTTTCTGACAGAAATAGTAATTTTTTCCTTTGACGACGATGTGAGAGTCGTCGACAAAGAAATGGACGTCGTCGACGCAGCCGTCGTCGAGACTGTCGTCACCACAGCCGTCGTCGCCGTTGTTGTAGACGTGGTAGCCGTCGTCACCATCGTCGTCGACATACTCGTCGACGTAACCATCGACGACGACACAGCCACCACCGGCGTCGAAGTCGTCGACGAGGAAATCACCGTCGACGAGCCCATCGACGGAGCCATAGTTGAAGAAGACTTCGAAAGTACCTTTGACGGAGTCGTAGACGATAGCGTCGACGAGTGGACTTTCTTCACAGATTTTACGTCAGAAGAGAGAGATGAGGGCTTTTTGAAAGTCTTTGGAGCCGCTGGAGGGGAAGATGGGAGGAACAGAGCTGGATTTCCTCTCAGATATCACTCCTTTTGACAGTCCTTCCCTCTCCTTTACACCTCGGTGAGGAGATTCGCCAGGACTACGCCCTTCAGACCTATGAGAGGTCTTTTTTAAGGCCTTACCAGGACGTTCTTCAGAAGGCGAAGGAGAAGCTCTACCCCTTTTAACAGACCTTCTGGAAGATGGAGCAGAGGATGCCTCATCACTGTCACTGGAGACTGGTTCTTTCCTTGACTTGAGCTTCTGGAGCCAGGTCAAGAGACGCCCCTCACTGTCTCGTAGAGTCTTCGTAGAAAAGGTGCGGCATATTTTACAGTCTGCTGCCTTATGGTCTGGGTACAGACAGTAAATACAATCCTTGTGCTTGTCCTCCACATATAACCTCTTCTTAGCACAAGTTGAACAAGCTTTAAAGAGGGCTTTCTTCTCCTTATCAGACGTCTTGACACGAAATCCAAGCAGGTCTTGAAGAAAAACAGGTGAAAAAACTGTAGAAGTAAGGTTAACAGGAAAAAACTGAGCAGAGCTCAGTGGAGACTCCCTTTGCACAACGTGAGGTAGAAAATCTGAGGTTCTCTCAGGAGGGTTCTACTGGGTGAGGCTAATCTGATTGGTTGTTCTTTATTTGGTCTCTCTTACAAAAAGAGGTGGATATGTTACAAAACTAGAATGGGCCGAGGCCTGGTTTCTTCTTTTGTAATGGTTTCTATTGCTATTTTATATATACACCGGGGACTCCCATCTCGACGACGGGGAATGATTCAAGCATGAGAATCTATGAAAGTTTCAATACTGGAGTAAGCTGTGTCCACCTTGGTAGATGAATTTCATAGCTAGTTTTACCCTCCTCCTGCTTCAGCGAGGGCAGAGTAGACATGGAAGATATCAACGGCCTCAAGGTTCTATTATCCAATAAGACATCGGCATAGCAAGGGTGACATGCATTGCAAAGCAAGCAGGGAAACGTCAGCCTGTTGGGTAGTAAAAGACAGCTATACCTTGCGAGCAGCGGGCACTTGCATTCTGGATAGTTGCACCCTGGAAATATCCAACCCAATAATTGCACAGAAAGGTTTAATTTTGATGAAAACCTCCAGCATCGGTGATTAAATACTCCTTAGCTCACCAGCTGTCAATCGCTTGTCTTATTGATGCATGAGCGCGTTCAGCACTGTTTCTTGTAGTATTCTGTAATGGCACGGACTCTGGACATCTAGCTAGAATGTAAGCCTATGCTTACTCAAATGTTTTATTGACCTGTTGCATCGTGGTGGCACGCAATGCACATATTGGCCTACTTTTGACAATTTCTGCATCTGTATTCATTCACTGACGTGCATTAAAAGTTGCTTACCCTTGAATTTTCCCTGTATCTCGTGCTGAAAATTGTTCGCTTCTGGGCTTCTTTCAAAACATGTATTCTTAGTTGAGGCTTTGAGCATGGATGAACTTAAGGAGTGGGTTATTTTGATGGCAAACTGAGTAGGAGCACCAGGCATTAACATCTTGATCTGTGTTGAAGGAAAATACTCTGATTTCTGCACAGTGGCCAAACTGTAGGGTGGGACACAAGTAGAACAGAGTTCTGTTCCCAGCTGCCCCACTTGATCAAATAGTGTGATTCCTGACAAATTACATCTACATTCCAATCAATGGAAAGTTGAGAGTCAAGAGAATGGTAGTCTCCAGTGATTTCTTTTGTGTGTCTGACAGTTACTTGCATTGGTTTAATTCGACTTACAGACAGACTTATTTTATTTGTGATCAATGGACATCATCCTATGGATGGACATTCCTGGGAAGAAACAAAGCACTGGCAAAGTCAACAGGTCTCACCTATATGAGCTAAAGGCCTTGTCAAAGTTTTTAGCCATTTGGCACACCAGCACGGCTGAAAGTTTAAAAAAAGAAAACAAAAAAAAACACAAGTGCTATGACTTGGCAAGCACTGGTGCTTCATAATGCTTCTGATTGCTGGTGGAAGGGCAGAAGGCATCACAGAAGGGAAAAACAAACTTTCAACCATGTTGCACAGCAGCCATGCTGCTGTGCAACATAGCTAAAAACTTTGACAAAGACAATAGGTCGCATAGGCACGGCTTATTGGCTTTGTATGCAACCAATTGGCTTTGTATGCAACCAATTGGCTTTGCCAACACTTGTTTCAAACTGTGGACACTCAACAAAGCTTGACGTCTTTGTTGAAATGTAGGCCTTGAGCAACGGGATGAAGTGTGATGGGAGGGGGCAACAACGGGACAATGTGGGAGTGGGGAGCAAAAAACAGAGCAATGGGAGGCTGGGAGGGAGCATAAACACAGGAGTGGGAGGGAGCAAGTAAGAAGACGGCGAGGGTGGGAGGAGGCAAGCAAAAAGACAGGACGGGAGGGGCAAGGCAAACAACAAAGCGAGAGGGCAAGGCAAGCAACAACACGGAAGAGGGATGGGTTAGATAAGGCAAGCAACAACGCTGGAGGGGCTGGTGGAAGCAACAACGAGGGGCAGGGAGGGGGAGACAGCCTGGAAATACATGCACTTTTATGGAGGGTAGCAACTAAAAGGAAAAAGTTGGTCTGAAATTAGGAGCAGTGTAAGGACACCAGGCCAGGAAGAAGTACTTACTCAATGCTCATGGGGAGGTACAAAAACACAACAAATAAGTGAATCCGGCATGCACTGACGAAAGACAAGACTCTCAGACAGGACCTAATGACTGTTCAGTCAGGGAAGATGCCAAGCCTATCAAGGGTTTAAAAGGAGCCGAGAGAGGTAACAGATTTAGAAAGTGAAGAATTTAGCATGCTCACTGCTTCTGTAAAAGAATGGCAATGATGCAGAACCCCTGCATCAAAAAATTTCAGAGTGATGGAGTCCACCTTCTATACCTTTAACATACTTTAATAATATGACTGAAGTGCTGTGGTTGAAGATCTGTTATGCGTTCACTCCTGAAAGGAGGGGGCATGATCTAGGCTACAAACTGGAAAAGGAATTTCACCTTCAATGTGATTTTTACAGATCATTCATTAATCAGTCTGACAAAAGTAAAGGCTTGAATGCATCAAGAATATTGATTACTAAACTGACAGTATGGTATGGATGCAGTTCTTCCTCATTGAGACACTGGGAAGTAGAGGAATCTTTTGCAACAGAGGTAGCAATTAATGCCAACAGGGTAGAAGAATCTTTATTTACCACACTATGATAACTGTTGCAATCCTCCGGTCTGGGAACTTTTAATTTTTTTAGAAAAGGAGGTAGACCATGATTAAAATAGTGCACATGGCAAGGAGTCAGTCAGAGCAAATAGGACTGTGGGCCCAACTTTGCTGAAGGGCTAACAATCGAGGTGAAGTTGATCTTCCCTCTCTCTGAAGTGCCAAAACAGCTGTTAAGATGGAAATGAGGAACAGCCAGGAACACTGAATTCCTCCTGTGAATCAAAGCTTTGCAGACGCTGGGAAATGGGGTAAACAAGTTTTTAATGCAACTTCTGGTACCAGGAAAAGTACCAATGTACTGGCTTTTCTGGGTGCACCTTTAAACCAATCATCCACCTCAGTCTATGCAACCTGACCATGCATGTATACTAAAAGTGGAAGCATTGCATCTTAACTTCAAGTCAGACCTATACAGAAGGCACCATCGTAGAACAAAACCCAGTCTATGCAGGCAGAGGGTATGTGCGAACTACATAGCTGGATGGAACACGCATGAAATAGCTCTATAGCAATCTTTGTGACTCCTATGCCCTATATGAGGCACCAACGATGTCACTCAATGTCATGTGAAGTCATGTGAAGTCATTAATACATATACATCTACATACAAAGATATATACACACACACAGGCATACATATTGCTTAATAACCCAACATAATAAACCAACCTGAGCATGAAACAATGCTAATCCTTTAGCGGTATGCATAGGAATCAGGACCTTCATGAGAAACTGCTTGTGTTCCGCTTTCAATGGCAACGCAAAACCATTAATAATACTGAAAAACAAAACAAACAGGTTGAAGTCACATTACTGCTGTTCAATAGAATGGCTGCACTGTAGACAGCAGTTTAAACTGTAAGACATTTGCTTTTATACAATGGCCTTTTCAAATACCTAAAGTAACGTCCGGAAACTAGTTTGGTAACCTCCACAATAGCAGTTTTATGCTTATAAATTGCACTACTTGAAACTCCCCCCACCCCCATCTACTTTTACAGCTTAAAAAAGATCCACAATGAAAGCAAAGTAATGTTATAACAATATCCCCTACTCGAATATGTACCTGCTGAAAAATATTATAAGGGTCATTGTCACACCCAAAATTTGGACAACAATTTCACCCATATACTCCCTCTTTAGCTTAATATTTAAAGGTCTAGACAGGGAGTTTACTTATGCCTTCTCATGGTGCAAGAAATGATCAGACCATTGCAAAGTCCAATTTAGGGCGGATTCAGTTGAATTTGCACACAAAAGTGAACATAGAAAATAAATAAGTTCTATGTCAGAAAATCTTTTAAATTAGAAAATTACAGATATTATTCAATCACAGAACACATAAAAAAAAACTTAATAAAGTGGGAAACCAAAAAGCAACTGAGAAGATACGACATTTTTTAGAGTGACTAACAATATTAAGCAGATTCTGTCACGATTTTCCAAGTACCAATGATATTTGCGATAGTCATGTACTGTGTGTTGACGACTTTTCAATTGCACTTATTAGTATGGGGATCATCCTCAGGACTTTAAATGGATATGCCTGAGACTTAGAAAATGTTTGTAAGAAAGAAAAGACGACGATGGGAAGAAAAGGGAAAGGAGGAAAGGAAAACGGGGAAGAAATTGAGATTTAGTAAGGATCCTAGTAAATTGGGGAAGGTGGTGCCCTTTCATACCATGCACGCACGTAAATAGGTGTCGTGCATTATACTGATGAAAAGAAGGTGTCCCGAGGAGCATGCTGAGAATCTAAGTGTGCAAGGGGTATATCAATTCTAAGTGGCTTACAATAATTATCTTAAGGGAGTGCCAACTGATTGAATAATGACTAATCAATGTGTTATGTGACTGAATAAATACCTGTAATTTTCTAATTTAAAGATTTTCTGACTTAGTACTTGTTTATTTTCTATGTTTATTGTTCTGTGCAAATTCATGCTAAGAGGCCACCTGTTCCTTTACAAACATTCATACGTACGGTCCCTTATATACCTTTGGTGTCCCATGTCCTTGAAAACACACACATTCAGTTGATACATAGATCCCTCTATCAATTTCATTAATGTTATCTATAAATGTTAATTATATAGCATAGGAGGGGTAAGGGGAAATGCCAGTCTGCCATAGATTTAAAGAGCGTGCAAACTTTATTTTGTGTTTTGAGGCTGATTCAACTCTATGGAGGCTGGTATTGACCAAACTGATAGCTAGTGCAGGTGCTAGTCACACACGATATGATGCAAGCTTTATGCTGCAGTACATGATCCCAAAACCAATTCATGAGAGAGAAATTCAGGACTGTTCTGGATCCTAAGTGAAAAGCTAGACAGAACGGTTGAGGTTTCAGATATTAATTCAGGAGCCTAAATCAGTTAAATCACACAAAAAGTGACTCAAGGTAGGTGATTCTTGAAGTACAGCCACAACCAACAGCTTTCTTCTCTTTGGGAACTTGGTGACCTTGATTGCTCATTTGGTAATCGACCTGAATGACCAATCTGGGATGTATTTTGCATACAATACATTTCTGAAACGTACTAGGTTTGACATTGTGTGCTTGTCTGACTGGTGCTTTAGACAGAATCTGCATGCACGTCTGCAGTATCATTAGTACTTCAGCCAAGTCACAGTCAATACATGTTAAGAAGAAATATACGCCTTCTTTGCCACCCATCAAATTTTCCTACCAACCAACCTCTTTTTCCCCTTTCCCTCCTGTAGCTTACGCACCCCCAGACAGGATTTGTCAACTGTGCCAGAGGGAAGATTTGAGCTGCTCTACACTTTTGGGAAGTCTCTATTGTTGGCCCAGTAACTACTAAGTGAGGGCAGAAGGAGACTACTCTAAAGTCACGCTATTTTCACCATCAGTCTATTCAAACTCTCCTCCTAGGGTGTTGAAGCAGAGTGTGCCAAGGACAAGAGCGTCCTCCCTGTATGGGTGAATTAGGTCCTGGAAGAGCTTAGGATCAAAGATTCTACACAAAATGACAATGATAATCGTTGCATAGCTGGCTCTTTGGTGAAGCATCCTCCACCCAACAGGGTGCAAAAATATCTACCCGAGATAAACTCACTACTTCAGTCACCTACCACCTTCATCAACAGGCTACAAAAAATGTACTATTGCAATTCATCCCAACTGAAGCAAACATGTATCCCCCATGGTCACCTTCCACCTCTCAGTCAGTCTTTCTCTCAACTCTTGTGTGCGCCCTCACACCTAAACTCTCTCTTTCCTCTTCCATTTATCACACTCAACAACTTTAATCCATTTTTGCACCACTTACTTTCTCTCCATTTACACCACACTACAACATCCATATCACTCCCTCCCTTCCCTTCATTTCCATTCTCCCACCCAACTTTACCTTGCCTTATCTCCACAAATTATTCTTCCTCCATTATCCCATATTTCCTTTTTTACCCCAGCATGCTAAACCTATCTCAAAACTACACAAATGCACAACTTGTTTGCCTAACACTTCCAATCCCACCATCCACTAGCTATGCACATTCCCTATTTCTAAAATAAACTCTAATCTGAACTCACAAACCCTCAATCTCGCCCCTTTCAAACACCCTACCTCTCCCTCCTCAGATACTACTAATCACTCACATTCTTCTTCCTTACCTAAAACATTAAATGTGCATTCGGATAGATCACAAACTCATCCATCCACACATCTTTTCAACTGCAGATGAATGCTAAAACTAGACCCTTACACACATTCTTACACTCATACCATCTTCTTTCAATGCATGCATTAGAAAGAAGCATAGCATCACCACAACCAAAACAAACTCAGCTTAACTTGAACACAACATCAAAATACAAACCTGCACAAGCATCAATTTAACAAACACATTCTGAGTCATGCACACCCTCCCATGAAGACCTCACCAAATTCCTAATAAGAATGTTTGAGTAGAACAGTGATCACAGACAGATCAAAAGATTATACCAATGGAAAACCAAACATTAAATCCTTCCTTTCACAAAAGCAAACTGATGCAATTAAACTGTCTTTCTGAATTCCTGTTCACTGAGCACAAAAGGAAGAGAATATCACCAATACCTCAGAAACTATCCAATCTGGTGTCAAGCCAACAACCAAGGAAAGAAAGACTGGATGGCTGTTGTCGGTGAGGATTCCATAAACATCACCAAGATGGAAGGTATAGCAATACAAGGTTGTGAAGCCTTTCTTACCAGATGCAATGAGTTGTTTATTTTTCTAGATAGTCCCATTCACAAGACATAGTATTAGTATTTTTAATCTGTACTCTGGTTTTCAACATAGGACAGCTGGGCGTGCCACAGTGAAAGATAGCTTTTGGGGCCTGCCACAGTGAAAAATAGCTTTTGGATCCTAGTCATTGTAAAGACATATTACCATTCAATTTCTATCTGTTCTACTTTTTAATGCTATGTACACTGCTTGTTAATCTTTTAAACAGCTGGTTCTGACCCGTCAGATGGCTTTTTATTTTGACAGTTCAAATTGCAGTTTTTACACTGATGCAGTCAGGCTACACTGGTAGGCCTGAAGCCATGTTTGCACTGCCACTGCAGTGGATGGCATAATAGGTTCAGCTTCAGCGCACTAGTGACATTTAACTTACAGGTCCAGTGTACACTTTGTATTATATACTTGGGACTTATAGGTAAGCCACATATACCAATTAGCCGTATACCAATTTCATCATGCTGAAATAGGGAGCACAGTAGCACTGGTTTGCAGGAGTAAAATGCACAGATTTACTACAGCCGACAAAATAGGCAAGGCAAAAATATGGGGGTACACCACACAAAAGATGGTTATGCCTACAACTCGCCAGTAATCTATAGGGGCCAAGTTATGTGGTGAGGAATAAAACGTGTATTCTCACCTATTTTGATATCTCACGCCCAATATATCAGTCAGGCCGTATACATCCAGGATATCGCCTAATGTTTCTGCTGACTGAGTGTTGTGTGAACTTCGAGTTCCAGAGTAGTCCAATGCTGGGTTCACGCCAAGCTGAAATCAACACCTAACATCACCTCCTCTGCTCCAGTGTGCCTTAACATAGTTACTATGCTATGAAAAATTTGGAATGGGGGTATCAACATTCGGGGCATAAGTGTTCATAATTGCACCTTTACATTTTCCAAGTCAGTGTAAGATGTCTACTCTCCTTGCACTCATATTTCTGATTTAGCTTAAATTATACATGTGTACCAGACTATGTATACTCTGCTATAGTGCCGTATGCGTCTCTTGAAATTGCACCAAATCAATACCATGTCTGTCCAGATATGCCAACACTTGCCTCTTTTTATGGGGATTATTCAGCCCTCTAATGTTCCACATTAACAGTGATATTGTTTTAGTATGAGTGGCCATCTTTTCAGTACTGTGTGGTATCCTCAGGTCATGTCATTCTGTTCCCTGTACCTAGCTGCCAGCCAGTGTGAGTGTTCCGGTTAGAATGTTAGTGAGTGGAATGCTTGGGTGCCTGGTGTGAGTGTTGTCAGTTGGGGAGATGGGCTGAGCAGCTAGGAGGCTGCTCCTGGTGGGGTTTGCTGTAACTACTTCTAAGAACTGAATAAACTACATCAACTACAACTCGGCTACGTCTACTTTGTCTACTGTACACGTGGGCAAGACCACTACACATTTATGGCGATGATCTGGAGCTCATCTCACGCTAAAAGTAGTTGAATGCGAAATAAGGATGTGGATTGCAGCAGGAATACGTGTAGGAACGAACCTACTACATCTACAAAAAAAAAAGAAAAAAACAAGTATCAAGAAATTCAAGGAAAGGAAAAGAAACCAGTCAAGCAAGAAACCAGTTAAGAACGCCTCGCAGCCCCACCAGTGTCCACTACACCGGACAGCCCAGCTGAGACGTGTTGTGTCTGTTTCTATACGTTTACAACATCTTGAAATATGTTTAAAAAAGCGGCCTACATTTTTGCTAGAAGATCCAAAGCCTGAACAATTGTCTACAGTGCCACAACAAATGTCTACAATTCTACATAGCAAGGTAAACAGTGGCTGTCTGATTTAAATGATTGTTGGGCGTAAGGATCTTTTATTCATATTTTCATCTGCGACTGTGCGCTGACGCAAGAATTTTTATCACTTGGAAACGTGTTAGCAAGGAAGACTGCATCTTGCTGGAGATCTCATACTACAACAAGCGTCTACAGTGATGTTGAAGTTCAAGCTTCATTTCTGTGACTTACAACAAGCTACAGTCTCATTTATGCGAGGGCATGGGAATATCTTTCCTACTCATCGTGCCGCAGTATCAGCGCAAAAGTTGTGAAGCTCAACTTGTGCTAGCGTGAATTGGCTGATTGTTACTTTTTGGCCTGCTCTCCATGCATTCAAAGAAGGAACCATGAAGGTGAGAAATATTCAATTTTAAACTTATTAAAACAACTATTTTGTCTTCCCTACAGTGAGGGAAAAAAAGAAAAAAAATACTGTTATGCTGCAGTTTGAATTTCAAATACGGCTCGCGCACCTTACCTTGTCCATGGTGTCGCGCGGAGCCGAACCAGAGCCTTTCATGACGTTTTGATCCTTGCTGTTCATCGATGCTGCTTATGGACGTTTTCCAGCAGGAGCGCAACGTGAGCCACTCGGCGTGCGTCTCCTGTGCGTGCCGCCATCTTCTGGTTGGAGGTTCCAGCCAGTCACTCTTTGCAAGTTTATATGGGCCCAGGAGGTTTCAATGCCAACCACGTTCATCGTTCCCAGTAAAGTTTTTTTTTCAAATTGAAGAGCACGAATGTCGCAGCGTAATCACTTGTTTTTTTTATCGACCTTCAAGACGATGGTTTTCGACCCAACGCTTTACAAATAAGCGCAACGGTTATCAGTCTCGACGCGTTGTGGTGAGTTAGAGTACTCTCAGGTTCAGACCTTGGACACCGAATCCTGTGGCGAGTTAGTATTCCTTAACAAGTTATGACTTTCAGTTTCAGTGGGGGTCTCTTCGGCAGCATTGTATCATTCTTGCTCAAGCTTCATGTGCCATAACTTTCCAGTGCTCTATGGACAGCCTGTACCACTAGATCACGTTGACAGGCACACCAGTGAAATTTTAGAATTGTTAGGCTTACAGTGCTTATTCTAAATTATTTGAGCGCCTGTCCACCTCGGTGACAGGCACACCATTGTCATTGTTTAATTACAGGTTTGTTGTCCTTCTCTACAGGATGTAAGGCTTCAAAGTCTTCTTTTCACAGGCAATTGACATTTATGTATTTAAAGTGTGTTAGTGCGGTTTGCCCACATCGCTAATTGCGTTACTCACATACATGTTTTGTTGGCATGGGAGTGGGTCCTAGTCCCATGTCTCAGGTTTACGTTTTTCCCCCTTTCTGATGTTTTATCCCTGTCATTGGGATGGGAGTGGGTTCTAGTGCCATTTCTCCTCTATACGTTTAAGAAACAGTTTTTCCTTAGTCTTTGGAACCTTAAATGTGGGGTTACTAAGGGGTTGTGTTCCTTTATTATTTTTGGTATGGGTTTTAGTCCCATTTCCTCGTGTGCGTGTGCCACACTGTACTGCATTTGTGTTTAATGATGCTTTACATGTCCTTGGGTTTTAGTCCCATGTGACACTAGTAGTTACGCTCCATGTTCTTGGGCTTATGTCATTCCTTACAGTGGGTTTGATGTACATCCTTTCTTCTGGATGTGTGTGTTTGGGTGTCAGTCCCAGTTACACGTTTGAACGTCATGTTGTGTTTTTGGTGTATAAGTCGCCCTGCGCTTCACTCAGTGCTTTTGCGTCGTTCTGTTGTGTCGACGTAGTGTGTGCACTTGTCACACTGTGCTGTTTTCTTGCTGCACAAGTTCATGGGTGTTAGTCCCATGCAACGTTACTTGTTACATTTGGGTGTCAGTCCCATGCATTGTTACCTGTTATACTTGGGTGTCAGTCCCTTGTGTTTTTGGTGTATAAGTCGCCCTGCGCTTCACTCAGTGCTTTTGCGTCGTTCTTTTGTGTCGACGTATTGTGTGTGTTTGTCACACTGTGCTGCTTTCTTGCTGCACAAGTTCTTGGGTGTTAGTCCCATGCAACGTTACTTGTTATACTTGGGTGTCAGTCCCATGCATCGTTACCTGTTACACTTGGGTGTCAGTCCCATGCAAAATTAGTTTTTACACTTCTAAGTATGGGTTAGTCCCATCCCTTTCATGAGGGGTGGCGTTTTTGCCACCGTATCCTTAGTTGAGGAGTACCTCTTTGGGGGGGGGGGGTGTGTGTGTGTGTGTGTGTGTGTGTGTGTGTGTGTGTGTGTGTGTGTGTGTGTGTGTGTGTGTGTGTGTGTGTGTGTGTGTGTGTGTGTGTGTGTGTGTGTGTGTGTGTGTGGAGTCTTGGGGTTCGTTTTTCCCTTTACTCTTGTTACATGTCTTGCTCACTTGTTGTGTATGTGAGCTCTTATTACGCTATTTACTTTTTATTTAATTACTATGAAAGGAAGAGGATGGGTATAGTGCATGTGCATTTCTATTTTTCCATTCTTCTTCTTTCTTCGTGCTTCCGTTTTCCCTCTCGTGATGTCATTCCTCGCATCCCTGGGTTAATGGATGGTTTACTTCATGTGTACATTATTGTGTATAGTTGTTTTCATTTTAGTTTGGTTCTTTTTATTATTCAGTATAAAAGGGATAGGATATGTGGTATCCTCAGGTCATGTCATTCTGTTCCCTGTACCTAGCTGCTCAGCCAGTGTGAGTGTTCCGGTTAGAATGTTAGTGAGTGGAATGCTTGGGTGCCTGGTGTGAGTGTTGTCAGTTGGGGAGATGGGCTGAGCAGCTAGGAGGCTGCTCCTGGTGGGGTTTGCTGTAACTACTTCTAAGAACTGAATAAACTACATCAACTACAACTCGGCTACTTCTACTTTGTCTACTGTACACGTGGGCAAGACCACTACATACTGTTATTGTGAGGAAACAGGCTTTTTGCAGGTCACCTCACACACACACTTTTTGCCTCCATTTTGAATACTAGCTGCTGGCCTTTCGACTCGGTGGCCTGCTAACCAGCCCCTGGTGCCAGTGTTCTAGCACTTTACAAAAAGTATGATGAATTAGATTCCCACAATTGGCAGAAGTTAACTTATAAGTCCCTAGTATATGGTCCACTATGGTGCCCGGGGTTTGTAAGTTACAGTACCCAACCAGGGCTGCAGCACTGAGTGTGCCAAACTGTGTGCGACAAAGCACAATATGGCTACCAGCCTGCCCCTGCAGACAGGAAAAGCAGTTTTAAACTGCTAGTTGCGACTTTGCCATTTAAACCTATGGCAAACCCTCTACATCACTTAACAGTATATTTAAGTCACCCATAAGAAAGGCCTATCGAGCCCTACAGCAGGGAGCTGTATGTTATTAAGTAAGACATATGTTTTTAGAGGTCCCAACAGTAAAAACCCAAATTGGCCGTTTTTATTGTTAACCTAGTGGCCCTACTGGCTGGTACAGTGCTAACGTCTGATTAGTACCACCAAAATGGGTGCTTCAAGGAATCAAATTAATTGTAGCATTAGCCAACTTGATGCCCAAGTCAAATTTAATGTCACTTTTAAAGAAAGGCAACAAATGTCCCTTCTTGCCCAGTTTTTCCGGTGGAATTCTACAGTTGCTGGGCACAAGATAGCCTTCTGACGTGCAAACGAATCCCCAGCCCAAGGACAATACAGGCCTGCCACAGAGGGAGATGTTACCTCCCCCTCGCAGAAAGCCACACAGGGTGTTGGCCCAAAAGGTGAGCTTCAAAGGAGAAGACTCCTTTGATGGGCAAATGGCAACCACACTCAAGAGGGGCTACCCCTTTGTTCTGGTAGTACGGGTTGGCAGCGGGGACAGAGAGTGGGAACCAGTTGCCAAACTGGTTTTTCCGTGGGAGTGTAGTCCATAAGTAGCCACACCTCTAGGGTGGGTTACTACGCTCCTCACACTGAGCGAGGGGTTCAGACATCTTCTAAGTGATGAGAACAGTGCCCTCTGGGATAGCTAGATGCCACACATTGCCGAAAGTCGCCATAAGACGGGAGGGATCCTGGTAGCCCACTGGCTAGTGACCACATCATCTCCTAAGGGGCACTTTCTGGGCTTAAGTATGGCATCCCTGGCACTCAACCTCAGAAAGGATCGAAGAAGGATTGCCCTGCTAATCCCTGGACTTGGCAAGAGGCTTTACCAAATGCTGGAATGCACCTGCTGGAAAAGTCTCTCCAGAGCCCTACACCGAAAAGGTGCTCTCCGAGAGTCAGTCGACAGACTCCCAGTTCCAGCTCAAGGCCCATAAAAGCTGAAGAAGCTTGTTCCGGCTGGTTGGTAGCCACTTTTGCAAACTCACCACTAACTGCCAATGTGCAGCCAAGAACATCACTGTTAGACGCTCAAAAGTTGCACCCAAGCCTGCTGGACCTGGGGGAAATAGTCAAAGTGTAGGTTGGTACGGACACTAGCGCTCACCAAAGGATACCGCTGGACCTGCTGCGACCGGAGACAATTAGCGCCGCCGTTGCCGGCCTTCTGCTGGCTCAAAGAGGACTTTGAGACACGCCCACCCCTGTGGACCAAGTCGCCCCACTTCCTTGTAGACCGAGGAAAACCCCCAGAAAGGCCTCCGTCCACTACACAGCACCCAGAGCATCTTTTAGAAGCTTGCATCCTCAGCATCAGAACCACTTTATTAAAGTTTACGCAGTCCTTGCATAAAGTGTGGAACTGGACTTGAGACTACTTTGGTGACCAGGTAACTGGCCAAATACTCCTTATTGGCCCCCATGACCATCTCTCTTTTGGAATTGGTCGCCCCGTCTGGGCTACAGCAGTCTAACAAAATTCTCTAAAAATTTCCCAAAAAGTTTCCAAACTTTAATGTTACCAAATCTTTGCTTGCAATTTGGACTAAATAGTTGAGATTTACGTTTTACTTAAACATCTATATCTCCGGAACCCTCAGGGGATTTAGCTAATCTTGATGTCCAAAAATTCATAAAACACATTCAATTTTTATAAATTGGTGTCTGATTTTGTTCAGGTTGTGTGACTTTCTTATTCTGTTTGTTGCTCCTATATGCTGTACAGTAGTCCCTCCGTTTAAGCAATGCTGCTCGAATTCACAGCTAACCAGGGTTGAGCAAGAGGTTTTACAAACGAGCCTGGTTGGACCCAAGATGATTTTGTGAGTGTATCACGTGGTGAAGTCTCAGAACCACACCATATAATACTCCACATTCCTTACAGTTGTCTATTAGAGCTACAGCTCAGAGTTAGCTCGATATTAAAATGTAGAGATATGCCTGACTTCATAACATAGGAGAAAAACTTAGATGAGCCCCTAACCCACATCCCCACTGATCTCCCATCTACGAGTGCCATGAGAGTACAAGTAACTAAATACCAAACCATGATGGTAATGCAAGGATGACACACAACCTTGAGCATGGTACTGCCCCACTTTGTGAAGTATACCTGTCCAGTAATGCAACCAGAAAAGCAGTCCCAGACGACCCAATAGCATCAGCAATATACTGCCACATTCCAAAAATTGTAGTGATATTTCAATGTGTAACGATAACACCATAAGGCCTGTCCAAACCGGCAACGTGTGTAGTGTCCAAGTCAGTGTCAATCTCAATTATCTGAAGTTCAGTGGAAATTGTTCATTCTACATCACTCATGTCCATGATAGAATTTTGAGACTCTTTAGTAACCGACACATTCTCTGCTTGCTGTGGCGATTTCCAAAAGTTGATGTGTCTAACAGAATTTTGTCACTTCCGCTGCAAAAAGATGTGCATCTTCCCATAAAAGACCACACCTTTAATTTAGCCAGCATCACACTGCATATCTAATGTTTTTTCCCCTCGGAGAGCATGTTTCATTTCCGCGAACTTGTGTATGGCTTCCTACACCATCAGGATAAAGTCCAGAAATATGGACAGAGCTGACCCATGTTGTTGCAGCGGCCGTAATCATGTCCCAAGCGTAGGGTCGTATCATGGTCCCAAAACTGAGCAGCCAGATGATGACTGGTCTTGGTGGGGGGGGGGGGGGAGGGTGTGTGCCCCTGGAGGTGGTCTAGGGCCAAGGGAACTCCACCAAGACCATCTTGGAAAAGCTGGCCCTCCCAAATAATTTGACAGCAAGCCCTCCACAAGGAATTTCAGACGATCCATGTTGTTTGATTCAGCCACACCTACAATCCTGATATTATTAAGCATTATGTGGCTTCTAAATCTTCATTTTTGGCTGCTATGGTGGTGGCAATTTTTTTTGCATTTCTGTCAAACTGTTAATGCTTGTTGTCGAGTCATCTTCTAGTTTGGATTTTCTCTGCTCCATCTAACCGGAAATTCTGTCTTAGAAACCGTTCCATGAGGCGACAGAGTCGAGACGTCAAAGTCTAGTTTTGCATCTACAGATTCAAGACTAACTTTCAGGTTGAGTATTATGGCCTTAATGTCTGTACCAGTGTCATGCAAATCCATTTTGATCCACCCACTCCCAATTTGTGTGGAGATGCCATGCGACGTTATACTTTGTGCTGGTCAAAAACCAATGTGCCATGTTTTGGTTCCCTCCTGCCCATCTCTTCAATATTCAAGGTTCTCCTATGAAGACTGTGCCAAGTCTAGAATCAGAAATGTGTATCGTATTCTCAGTTTATCTTACCACCTACCCACTTCCTTGGCTGTGCTGAGACAGAAGAGCGCAATAGGATTTAAAAGTGGATCTGCAAATTAATTTACTGTGTCCTAAACCATTGTCATGTGTCCTTAGCACTGTACTGCATAGTAGTACAGTGCGTTTTCATCAACTCAGGCATAAATCTGGCCCCAGGGGACTAAAGCAAATCCTCGACTCATCAGAATATCAAAAACATGTAGTGCATTGATTGTTACAAGATGATCGCTCATTAGCACCGAGCTGGTCGCTTCCTTTCAGGCCAGATTATGTAAGCAAGAAATTGGTGTTTGGTGAGATGGGGTATGGAATGCTACGCAGCACCAGCCAACACAGGCCTCTCCCCTTTGTATGGTGTGGTCTGTCCCAGACTGGGAAGGCCTCCAGTGCAAGGAGTGATCCCAGGTTGGGCCAGAAGGGGAGAGAGGGGCTCCGTTAAGCTAGACGGGGAGAGAAGAACAAGTTACTTACCTTCGGTAACGATATATCTGTAAGAAACAGTAGTGATAGATTCCTTACCTTAGAATATCCCCAGGCGTCAGACTGGATCCGGAAAGTTTTCAGCAGTACCCCTGCGTGTCGGTAGGGGCGTCGTGTGGCTCCGCGTCCGTCGTTGGCGTCGTGGTCGCCGAGATGACGTCGCAGGCGCTACTTGGACGCCGCCCACGCGCGCGGACGTCAGTTCTGTACACGACTTTCCGCGCCAGGAACGCAGAGCCATGCAAGATACTGACCACTGGTGCATTGAAACTAGGGCCCTAAAAGGGATGACCTTAACCCTAGAAATCAGTTCGCAGGACGGGGAGGATGGGTGGGGCGGTAAGGAATCTATCACTACTAATGTTTCTTACAGATACATCGTTACCGAAGGTAAGTAACTTGTTCATCTGAAAGAAACACAGTGATAGATTCCTTACCTTAGAATAGATACCCCAGCAATACCAACCCCGGTGGTGGGTCTGCGAACTAAGATCACACCAGAAAGTCACGGAGAACAGAACGGCCAAAGAAGCCGTCTCTCCGGACTTGGCTGTCCAGGCAGTAATGCTTGGTAAACTTGTGCAGCGAGGCCCACGTGGCTGCCTGACATGTCTTGCAGGGGGACACCACGTCCCAATGCAGTAGTGGCTGCAGTAGCTCTGGTGGAATGAGCACGCAGCCCCACCGGAGGTTCTTTTTTAGCCAAAGAGTAACAGGCTTTGATACACAAGACAACCCAGCGGGAGATGGTTCTCTTATGGACCGCCCGACCTTTCTTGGTGCCAACGTAGCCAACAAAAAGCTGGTCATCCACTTAGAACTGCTGTGTGCGGTTGAGATAAAAAGAAAGAGCACGTTTTGGGTCCAGACGGTGGAGCCGCTCTTCCTCTCTGGAAGGATGCGGAGGCGGAAAAAAGGTGGGCAAGGTAATAGTCTGCCCAATGTGAAAAGCCGTAACCACTTTTGGCAAAAAGGAAGGACGGGGCCTGAGCACAACCTTGTCCGGATGGACTGAAAGGAAAGGAGGCTTACAGGAAAGAGCCTGGAGCTCACTCACTCGCCTGGCGGAAGTGATGGCCACCAGGAAGACAGTCTTTAACGTTAAAAGACGAAGAGGACAGTTGTGAAGGGGCTCAAAGGAGCGCACATCAAGTACGTCAGAACCAGATTCAAGTCCCACTGAGGCATCACGAAAGGAATAGGAGGAAAAAGGTGTGTAATGCCTTTAAGAAACCTATTTACAACAGGGGACTTGAAAAGAGAGGGCTGATCAGGGAGCCTGAGAAAGGCCGAAATAGCAGAAAGGTAGCACTTGATAGTGCCCAGAGCAGAGCCCTGCTGGGCCAAAGAAAGAAGGAACAGTAGAACCTCAGAAAGAGGGGCCGAAAGGGGATCCACAGCCTTTGCTGTGCACCATGCCACAAATTTGTTCCACCTGCAGGCGTATACCACTTTAGTAGAGGGACGCCTGGCTGCCAGAATAACGTCACAAACTTCAGGAGGCAAGTTGAAGGGAATCAACTGCCGCCGCTCAATCTCCACGCAAAGAGGTGGAGGCTGGACAGGTTCGGGTGGAGGACCGTCCCCTGCTGCGACAGAAGATCCTCCCGAAGAGGCAGTCGGATCGGGGGATCGATGCTCATACTGAGTAGCTCGGGATACCATACTCTTAGAGCCCAGTCCGGAGCCACAAGAATGACTTGGGCCCGGTCGCGCCTGATCTTCTTCAGCACTCTGGGCAGAAGTTGTATAGGCGGAAAGGCGTACAACAGACCGCAACTCCACTCGCGACGAAAAGCGTCGCCGAGCGAGTGCCGCCTTGGAAATGCCAACACGCAGAACTGATGACATTGCGCGTTCTCTTCGGTGGCGAATAGATCTAACCAAGGCTCTCCCCCACTGCTGAAAGAGACCTTGCGCCACCTCCGAGTGAAGACGCCATTCGTGATCCATCATGCACCTGCGGCTGAGTTTGTCTGCCCTGGCGTTCAGGGAACCTGCCAGGTGTTGAACCACCTGGGACATGCCCTGATGTTCCAGCCATGTCCAGAGACGCAGAGCCTCCTGACAGAGGGTCCACGACCCCACCCCGCCTTGTTTGTTGCAGTACCACATGGCGGTGGTGTCTGTTACACCTGCACTACTCTCCCCTTGACAGAGGGAAGGAATGCCTTCAGTGCAAGCCTGATCGCCCGCAGCTCCAAAAGGTTGATATGGAGCCGGGACTCCGCCGGAGACCAGAGGCCTCTGATCTCCGCCTCTCCCATGTGACCGCCCCATCCCAGGAGGGACGCATCCGTCACCACTGTGAACTCCGGTTGGGGAAGGGAGAGGGATCTGCCATCGACCCAATGCTGGTTCGTGAGCCACCACTGCAATTGTTGTGCAGTGCCCTCCGAGATCTGGACGTGATCGGACAGGTTTCCCTGATGCTGCGCCCACTGGAACTTCAGGTCCCACTGCAGAGCCCGCATATGCCACCTGGCATGATTGACCAGCAGGATGCAGGAGGCCATGAGGCCCAGCAGCCTCAGAGTCACTCTGACCGAAACCCGGGACAAGGGCTGAAAGATGGGAATCAGAGCCCGAATAGCCCGGACTCGACTTTCAGGAGGATAGACCCGAAACTGCGCCGTGTCCAGAACCGCTCCGATAAAGAGGAGCTTCTGGGAGGGAATCAGGTGCGACTTCGGCACATTGATGGAGAACCCCAGCAAGTGCAGGAGGTCGGCCGTAGTCTGGAGGTGGGAGGCGACTGTCTGGGGCGAGCCCGCCTTCAACAACCAATCGTCGAGATAGGGGAAGACTGAGACCCCTGATCTGCGCAGATGAGCTGCGACCACCGCCATCACCTTGGTGAACACCCAAGGGGCGCTGGAAAGGCCAAAGGGGAGCACGGTAAACTGAAAGTGCTCGTGGCCTACCGTGAACCGCAGGTAACGTCGGTGGGCTGGCAGGACGGGGATGTGGAAATAGGCGTCCTGCAAGTCCAGCGCTACCATCCAGTCTTGTGGGTCGAGAGCAGACAAGACCTGAGCTAGAGTGAGCATCTTGAACTTCTCTTTGCGGAGGAAGCGACTGACGTTCCGGAGGTCCAAGATAGGACGCAGGCCTTTGTCCTTCTTGGGGACCACAAACTAGTGGGAATAACAACCACGACCTACTTCGTGCGTCGGAACGCGCTCGATGGCCCCCTTGGCCAAGAGGGCCACAACTTCCTGCTGAAGAAGCACCAAGTGATCCCCCGACATGCGGTGGTATTGAGGTGGCATGGCTGGGGGGGTAGTCTCGAAGGGGAGGGAGTAGCCCCTCCGGACTATCTCTAAAACCCACCTGTCCGAAGTGATGGTGCGCCAGTGGGGGGGGTGATGGCGGAGCCTGCCGCCCACTGGTGTTTGATGGGCCTGAAAGTTCGGACTAGGAAGGTTTGGAGGCAGTGGTGGCCGGGGTGGTGGTGGACTAACCCGCCCGCTGGCCCCTTTGTCCTCCACGGCGGAACCCGCGTCCGCGCTGGGATGACTGCTGCGCCGGCCTGTGGCTCTGTTGCGAACGCTGCGGGGCGCCCCTTCCTGTGCCACGAAAGGAGCGGAAGGCGGAGGAGGGCGGACTGCTGAGAGTCCCAAGGACTTGGCCGTAGCCCGTGAGTCCTTAAACCTCTCCAACGCACTGTCCGCTTTGTCGCCGAAGAGGCGACGACCATCAAAGGGCATGTCCATAAGGGTGTTTTGGACATCCCCTGAAAATCCAGTGGTTCTCAACCAGGCGTGACGGCGAACCGCCACCGTCGTTGCAATGGATCTGCCCAGTGAGTCGGCGGTGTCTAGTCCACAACGGATCATGAACTTTGCTGCATCTCTCCCCTCTGCAACAGAATGGGCGAGAGCAGGCCGGGCCTCCTCTGGACACTAGGGCAGCACGTTAGCCACCGTATCCCACAGACAGTGGGAATAACGGCCCAAGAGGCATGCGGTGTTCACGGACCGCAGCGCAGAGCTGGTGGAAGAGAAAATCTTCTTCCCAAACTGATCCAGCTTCTTGGATTCCCTATCCGGCGGGGCGGAAGGGAAGGCGGTTGGGGAAGCAGAGGCTTGGACAACCAAGCTCTCGGGAGTGGAGTGTTGGGAGAGGAAAATGGGGTCACCCGGAGCCGGGCGATGGCGTCGGGCCACGTTCCTATCCACAGGAGCCCCTGTGGTGGGCCTGGACCAAGTGCCCAAAAGAATGTCCGAAAGGGCTTCATTAAAGGGCAGCAGCGGCTCCGCAGAAGTAGCTGCTGGCTGAAGCACCTCTGTCAGGAGGTTAGTCCTGACGGCCACAGTAGGGAGCTGGAGGTGTAGGGCCTCCGCCGCCCTACGCAACACCACTGCATAACTGGCTCCCTACTCCGTAGCCACGGTGGGAGGAGACAGCATGCCAAGGTCTGGTGAGGTATCCAGACCACTGGTGTCCCCCATTTCCTCAGCCCAGTCCTGTTCAGACTCACAGGCTGCAGCGAGAGGGTCGTCCGACCCCTCCCAGTCCTCCCCTTGCTCCTCAGGCTGTTCAACAGGCCTAAAATAAGGAGTAGGGACATGGGGATAGAAATCCCCTAATGTCGTCGAGAACGGCATCGATAGACGCCGGACCGACGCAGCGTCCACTTCAGGGCTGAATCTGAGGTCGACGTCGTCCCGAGGAGCGGGCGGCGTCAGGATCGGTGCCGGTGGAGTCAACGTCGGTGGAGGTGTAACAAGGTCAACCGGCGTCGACCGGGATCCAGGCCTGGATCCAAGGGTGTCCTGCGGCGCCGGAGCCGACAGCGACGCTGGTGCCGGAGCCGCCGGCGAGGAAACGCGAGGACACCCATGTGGGACCGCGGGGCCCGAAGGCGCACCGGCGGGACCAGACGGCCCAAAGAGGCGAGCCATGGCCGACAGGAAGTCCTGTATCTGGGCCGGAGTCGCAGACGACCCCGGGAAGGGCGGGTAGTTGGGCAGCGACTCGATGGACTCCGCCGGAGCCGCGGGGGTGGCACCACCCGTACCCTCAGCCGCGACCGGCGAGGGGAAGTCGGAGAACGATGTTTCTTCGACTTCTTGTGCTTCGCCTTACCTGACCCCGATAGCCGATGACTCCGCGCACGGTCCCTCGACCTCCCTCTGGACCGGGACCTCTCACGGCGCGGAGCCGACTGCCGGGCTTCAAGCAGCTTTCGGGACCGCTCCCGCAAAGACTTCGGCGCCATGGACCGGCAGTCGGGGCACGACTTGGGGTCGTGGTCGCGCCCCAGGCAGAAGAGATACACGCGGTGTGGGTCCGTCACCGACATCATCCGATGACAGTCCTCGCAGGACTTAAACCAGGGCATCCCTAACTGCACCAGGAGTCGATCGACTCGAAAAGGGTGAGAAAAAGATCTCAAAAAACTTAGTCAAAAAAGACTAGGGGTACCGCTCTCTCCGGATCTGCGCTTGCTGGCGCGGAAAAAGAAAGAACTGACGTCAGCGCGCGTGGGCGGCGTCCAAGTAGCGCCCGCGACGTCATCTCGGCGACCACGACGCCAACGACGGACGCGGAGCCGCACGACGCCCCTACCGACGCGCAGGGGTACTGCTGACGAAAACTTTCCGGATCCAGTCTGACGCCTGGGGATATTCTAAGGTAAGGAATCTATCACTGTGTTTCTTTCAGATCACCATTTCAAGCTCACAAGTGGCCCCTGTCGCAGCCGGGCCTCGATGCATGGCTCCTCGCACAGGCCACAGACATTACATGCGCCCCATGAAGGGGATAGTGGGCGAGTGTGGCCCCCAAATCTCCCCACCCTCCCAGGATTGGTAGAGTTCTACCTACCTTACCACAGCCTCTCCTTGAAATGGGACCATCCAAGGGCGACCACTTCCTTTAGGAGTGAAAGCGCAGCTGCAGAGCTCTGTGCAAGGCTGCCATGTTGGACGTCGGCATGGCTATGCCCCCCACAACTGTATGTTGTTTCTCATTGAAATATAATAGAGTGTACCCTAAAGCTGTAAGCGTTTTGAGTGCCACAGTATTGAGCAGCATATCCTGTATCCAGTGATAGGAGGTATTTGAATTTTTGTCAGATATCAGAAACAAAGGCTAAAGGAGAAGTGCCAATAGTAAGTGTAGATCAGATAAGGGGCGGTTGGGGGTTGATGAGTGAGTATGTTAAGGAACCAACTAATCATCTTCTAGGATACTGATGTACCTTATCTGACTCGATCTTTAATTTTTTTTAACATGAATCGTCTTTTACACTATTTTCCATACAGACTCATTGTTTAATCTGCACTGCCAGGAACAGGTTTGACAAGCACAGGTGTGGGAAATTAGGTTTACTTTTTCAGAGAAATGCACCTGATTTTACATTCCGAACCTCATTTATTTTAGCTTTACAAAAAAAAGCCTGTAATTCTTATCCTTCAAGGCTCACACTGCTATCTATCCTCAAACAAGATCAAGGTGGGGAAAAAAGCAAGCCTGGTTCCATCATTTACCATCAGAAAATATATTGGGCTTTCAGAAGAAAGCACAGAATGATGCATCTACACCACAAAGCTACCGGTCAGAATTTCCCATAAAGTAGAGAACCACTCTGCAATAATTTGGACAATTCTATTCACCAATATAACCAATAAACTGGAGAAGTTAATATTCAAGTGAAATCACTTTCGGGCAAGACTGACCTCTTCTCTCAGAAAGTATTGCAAAATCCAACTGAGACTTAAAAAAAAAAAAAAAAGCATTTGCAATGCAATCGGTCTCGCCTTTGGGACCTCATATGTATTTAGCTACGCAACACATTAGCCTGGGTGCTGAAACATCTAGTGTTCTTTAACATGGAGGGAAAGTAGGGATAAGTTACTTACCTGTAATCATAGTTCTCTTCCAGGGGTATCCTCATCAAAGTCATAAGCACTGAATATTCCCGCCCATGTGCGGGGACCCCGGAAATAATAAAAATTATATATGAAAAACATATATATATATACAGCTCTATATATATAAAAACATATATAATTTTTTCTAGTATCAATGCAGCTCTCGTATAGGAGGCTAAACAATGTAATAAAAACACAAAATTGCTTTTGCAAATATACATAATACATGTATAAAAACACATGAGGGCAAGATGCACTTGAACTCTGTTTTTAATGAGTAAATCTCATGAGTAAACTGCAAAAGAAAACAGGCATTGTTAGCCTACAGGCTGCATTGTAAACCAACAAAGAAATGAAAGCAATCTTTCATAAAAACTGGCACCGTGCCTTTAAGGCAGCCATGACCCCTAGCTTCCCATCATGCCTCAGGGGTGACAGTTAGGTCAGTTGTTCTTTGCGTAACCCTGAAGATCAGGGCACCAAGATAATATTTAACAATGAAATAATCTCATTTGCCTGGGGAGGTGGGTGGGTTGCTTATGACTTTGATGAGGATACCCCTGGAAGAGAACTAGGATTACAGGTAAGTAACTTATCCTTCTCTTCCAGGGGATCCTCATCAATAGTCATAAGCACTGAATAGAATAGCAAGCCCAACATCCACCTGCAGGCAAATGAGAAACGCAGTGACCTTGTTAACAACAACCGAAAAAGTCAGCTGTTGAACAGATTCCTCAAGGAGGCTTGACCTACTTGAGTGTCCGCTCTAGTATGTGAGTCAAGACAGTAATGTCTTGTAAATGTATGCACTGATCTCCAAGTAGCTGCTTTGCAGATCTCAGAGAGCGGTACATTATGGAGGAAAACAGTCGTAGCTGCTTTTCCTCTAGTGGAATGAGCTTTGGGAGCGGACCAAAGAGGCTTCTGTGCTAACTGGTAAGCCAATTTGATGCATGAGACTATCCATCTGGAGATGGACCGCTTTGATGCTGGGAAACCTGTTCTGATCGATCCATAATTAACAAATAGTTGATCAGACTTCCTTAATGGCTTCGACCTGTCCAGATAAAACTTCAAAACCCTTTTAAGGTCTAATGAATGTAGAGCCCTCAGCTGGAGTGGAGGGATTGGGGAAAAAAGGTCAGAAGAGAAATAGATTGATTTACATGAAAATCAGAGACCACCTTCGGAAGGAAGGATGAGTCCTGAGGACTACCCTATTGAGATGAAAAACCAAGTAGGGCTCTTTAGAACATAGGGCCTGTATCTCACTCACCCTACGAGCTGAGGTGATAGCTACCAAGAAAGCTACCTTCCACGTAAGGTGTTGTAAGGTTGCTTTGTGGATAGGCTCAAAGGGTGGACCCATCAATTTTGACAGAACCAAGTTCAACTCCCAAGGAGGTGAAGGAGGTCGGACCGGAGGATAGACCTTCTTGAGACCCTGCAGGAAATCCTTCACCACCTGTAGTTGAAAAAACGAGGGCTGAGAAGGAGAACGCCTGTACGCCGTAATGGCAGCTAGGTGTACCTTAATGGATGAGAATTTCAAACCTGCTCTGGCTAGGTGAAGTAGATAAGGCAAAACTACCTCCTCCTGCCCCTTGGTAGGACTACAATTATTTTGCATACACCAAATGTAAAAACGTTTCCATTTGCAGGCATAAGAATGTCTTGTAGAAGGTCTCCTTGCCGCCTTCAATATGGTCATGCAGTCCTGTGGCAACCTAAATGCCCATACTGGAGGACCTCAGGAGCCATGCTGTTAAGTTCAGTGACGGAAGGTTGGGGTGATAAATCCTCCCGTTCATCTTGGATAGCAGGTCCGGTCTGCACGGCAGTCTCTTGTGTGGGCAGACTGACAGATGAAGAAGGTCCGGATACCACCACTGCCTCGGCCAGTCCGGAGCAATTAGTATCTTTGTGGTGTCTGAGTGTGATAGCTTGGTCACCACCTTCGGGATGAGAGGCAGGGGTGGAAAGGCGTACACAAATGCCCCTGACCAGCTGATCAAAAGGGCATTCCCCTTCGATCCTGGTCGGAAGTACCTGGAGGCGAAGTCTCGGCATTTTGTGTTTTCTTCGTCCGCGAACAGGTCTATGCTCGGACGGCCCCAAGCTCGGAAGATGTCGTCGATCACCTCGTCGTTGAGGACCCAGTCCTGCTGTTCCTCGAAGTGACGGCTGAGGGCATCTGCCTGAGAATTCTGCTCTCCCGGCAGGTGAACCGCTGTGATGGATAGATTCCTCGCCAGAAGCCAGTGCCAAAGGGTCTGTGCCTCCAAAGAGAGGGTCCTCGAGCGAGTTCCTCCCTGTTTGTTCAGGTAGTACATGGTGGTGGTATTGTCCGTCTGTACTAGGATGGAACTCGCCTGAATCGAAGGGAGGAAAGCCTTGAGAGCCAGATGAACAGCCCTTAGTTCCAGCATGTTTATGTGGTACAACTGCTCTTTTGATGACCATAGGCCTTGCGTCTGGAGAGACCCCATGTGGGCTCCCCATCCTTGCAGGGAGGTGTCTGTGATCAGAGTTTGAGAAGGAGGAGCTTGATGGAACGGTACTCCTACCCTCAGATTGTCTTTCTTCATCCACCACGGGATGGATGCTCTGGCTGTGCGTGATAGACAAATGTTGTCTTCCCAGCGAGAAGACCGTTGATCCCATTTGTCTTCTAGATCTTGTTGTAGAGGACGTATTTTCAATCTGGCATTGGGCACCAGAAAAATGCAGGATGCCATCGATCCTAGCAGGGAGGCGATCTGACACACTGAAGACAGTCTGTTGTGTAAAATCTGTCTGCCTTTCTGAATGATGGATAATTGTCTCTCCTCCGAAGGAAACACTTTTCCTCGCTCGGAGTCTATCAGCGCCCCCAGGTAGGGGATTGCTTGAGTGGGTTGCTGCGTCGATTTTTCGAAGTTCACATGTAGGCCCAGTTTTTGCAAAAACCTAGGCACTGCTGGAAGTGGTTCATCACACTTTGTGGAGAGGGACCTTTTAGCAACCAATCGTCCAGATAAGGGTAGACAAAGACGCATCTGCGTCGCAGAGCAGCCGCCACTACTGCCATGCATTTCGTGAACACCCGAGGAGCTGACTTCAGTCCGAAGGGCAGCACTTTGAACTGATAGTGGGATGTTCCGACTATGAATCGTAGATATTGCCGGTGATGCTGATTTATCGGTATATGAAAATAAGCATCTTGTAGATCCATCGAACACATCCAATCCCCTTTGCGGAGGTGAGGATATATTTGGTGGAGAGCCAACATGTGAAATTTTTCTCATTTGATGGACTTGTTGAGTGTTCGCAGATCCAGAATGGGCCTGTATTCCGACTTTCGACCTCTTTTCTTTACCAGGAAGTATCTGGAATAAACTCCTCGACCTCTTTGTGACCGTGGAACCTTCTCTATGGCTGATTTTTGGAGAAGTATTTCCACTTCCCTCTGCAGCATGTTGATCTGGCCGCACGATGATGGTACTGGAGGGATCGAGGGAGGACGACGTCGGAAACGTAGAGAGTATCCATTCTGCAGTGTAGCCAACACCCACTGATCCTTGGTGATGTCTCGCCACTCTTGCAGATGATTCGCAACACTTCCTCCTACTGGAGCGGTGAACGGTACTGGAGGAAGCGGGCACTCATTGCTTGGCTGGAGCTTTGGTTGAAGTAGAGGACTGACGGTTCCCTCCTCTTCCCCTGTTGGATCGCCGGCTTTGAAACTGCGATTTCTGCTGACCCTGTTGGCTTTGGTTCTTTTGCCAATGAGGGGTTTGAACCCTCTGTTTGAAGGAACGGCGATCAGTATTGCGGTAGCGGCGACGAAACTCTTTTTTCTTTTCCAGCCCCACCGCCTTCAGGGTATCTAGCTCGGTCTTCATCCGTGCCATCTCATCGGTATGCGAGCCAAACAACGATGACCCGGAAAATGGCAGGTTGAGGATACGTGACTGTGCCTCTGGCTTCAATGCTGTTAGGCGAAGCCATGAAGATCTTCTGGCACAAATTCCGTGAGCGTAGGAGTGTGCTGAAAGCGTAGCTCCATCAGCCGCAGCACTAATTACCTGGTTCGCTACCAGGCTGCCCTCCTGTACAATTTCTTCGAAGTCCTTACGGTCTTCCTTGGGCAGTTTGTCTGTAAAACGCTGTAGCGAATCCCATAAAGCTCTATCGTAACGCCCTAATAGAGCTGACGCACTGGAGACTTTAAGCATGGATGCAGAAGTGCCACATATTTTTCTCCCCCATGAGTCTTGTGTCTTGCTCTCCTTGTCCGGTGGGACTGTGGACGAGGAGGCCACCGAATGGGTTTTTCTGGCAGCAGCCACTATTACAGAGTCCGGTTTAGGATCTGACTTTAAGAAAGATGGATCTTCCTCCGGAGGACGATACTTCTTCAGAATTCTCGCCGGTGCCGTTTTGAGAGTGGCCGGCGTAAGAAAAATGCCCATAACCGGTTTCAGAAGCCCCGGTACCAGTGGGAGTAACGGGCGAGAGGAAGCCTTCTGGTTCAAGGTTTCGAAAATAACCGAAGAAGTACTTTGCTGAACAGGCATAGGAATGTTCAGTTTGGCCGCCCCTCTGGAAAGCACCTCCTGAAATGTGCTTACATCGTCCACCGGAGAGATCCTCGACGGTGGACTGTCAGTAATGGTGGGCGAGTAGTCTCTTTTTGAGGAGTACGTTGAGGAGGTGGAAGGTGTTGGAGACCTGCGTCTTCTCCTCTGCTGCGTGATCTTGATCTCCTTCTGGATGTTGGTGCAGGAGAGCGAGTACGAGCTCTTCCTCTTGGTGGAGAAAGATCCGCATCTTGTGCCAGGCGAGCCAGAGGGGACCTGCGAGCAGGACTGGGATCCCGTCTAACACCTGCCTGTGTATGATCCGCCCAGTGGTGTAATGGACGACTCCATCTGGGCGAGAGGTGAATGGACGGAGACTTCTCTGCTGTCACAGGAGAACGACGTGGAGACTTCCGTCCTTCCTGCTGAGCCTTTTCCACTGGACGTTGATGACCAGTAGGAGAGTCCTGGCTACTTGAAGATCAAATAATCACCTCTGGAGAACCAGATCTGGCGATAGAATGGTGGGAGCCTGCTCTCGACGTCGATGAAGGGGACGGAGAGAGACTTACAGGGACTGACACCGACGGAGACCTCTGTCTCGACGTCGATCTTCTTGATCCCGGCGAAGACATGCGCCTCATCGCCGACTGCCTCGACGTCGAACTTCTTTGCTTCGACGGAGTACGCTGCTGAGACGCCGAGCGCCTCGCCAACGGAGATCTGCGTCTCGACGTCGATCTTCGCTTCGGCGGAGGGCTACGCCTCGACGCCGAGCGCCGCTTCGACGGAGAGTCGTGCCTCGACGTCGATCGTCCTCGCTTTGACGGGGTATCCATCCTAGACGTCGAGCGCCTTTCCCTCGACGGAGGACTGCGCCTCGACGTCGGCTGTGAACGCGACGGAGACTGCTGTCTCGACGTCGACAGTGTTGCTGGCGTCGACGGAGGCCTCGGCGGAGGCCTCGGCGTCGAGGTCGACGACTGGACATCCGACGACCTCTGCTTCGACGCTGATCTGCGCTGAGACGGCAGCGGCATCGGCATCAACGTCGAAGATGACTTACGTTTCGGTGCCGATGATCTGTGTCTTGACGTCGATCGTCGAGTCGACGGCGGAGGATCTTGTCTCGACGCCAGACGCTGTTCCATCAACTTAGCTTTTGAAGAATGGCGCTCCTGCACCAAGCTCCTCGACGACGACTCCGCCACCGGTACCTTCGACGTTGAGCCCGACGCCGAAGGGGAACATATCGGGACCTTGCTCGACGTCGAACGCGCCCTCTTCTTTGTTCTAACAGGAGACCTACCTCTTTCTGAGAGGCCATAAAGACGGATTCTCTCTCTGTCCTTGATGGTTCTATTGGATAACTTCCTGCATGTTGGCAGGAGAGTGAGAGTCCGGTAGACAGAGGATGCACACATCATGTGTGTCTGACTTGGCCTTCTTTTTGCCACAGGCAGGGCAAGGATCGAACAAAGAAGGCATTTTTTTGACAGAAAATATCACTTTCTGCCACAAAAAAATGGTTAAATCCTCACACTACTATCAAAAGACGTCAAGTGAGGTAGAAAAAACCACAAAAAAACTAGGTATTTTTGACAGAAAAGTCAAAAAAGAGAGAGCTGAGATTCCAGGGTCCTGACAGAAGGAGCCGGAAAGAACAACTGACCTAACTGTCACCCCTGAGGCATGATAGGAAGCTAGGGGTCATGGCTGCCTTAAAGGCACGGTGCCAGTTTTTATGAAAGATTGCTTTCATTTCTATGTTGGTTTACAATGCAGCCTGTAGGCTAACAATGCCTGTGTTTTCTTTTGCAGTTTACTCATGAGATTCTCATTAAAAACAGAGTTCAAGTGCATCTTGCCCTCATGTGTTTTTATACATGTATTATGTATATTTTCAAAAGCAATTTTGTGTTTTTATTACATTGTTTAGCCTCCTATACAAGAGCTGCATTGATACTAGAAAAAATGATATATGTTTTTATATATATATAGAGAGATATATATATATATAGAGATATATATATATATATATATATATATATGTTTTTCATATATAATTTTGATTATTTCCGGGGTCCCCGCACATGGGCGGGAATATTCAGTGCTTATGACTATTGATGAGGATCCCCTGGAAGAGAAGCACCAAACTGCGTGACACGCCAGGTATGGGAAAACATGGATAGAAATATTGCCTTTCAGTGAGAAAAGCACTGTTTTTAATATAAAATCAGGGCCTTCGGTGGTCATATCACTGAAAATACAAGATTTGATAAAAATATTATTGTCTACGGGTGCTCGTGGAAGACAATTTCTATGGACTGGAATCTAGAGAAGGCTAAAGTGATTCTGGTATTTTACTGACCTCTGCTGGTCGTTTTCTATCAAGACAGTTAAATAGAGACAGTTGAACAGAAAAAAAGTCCCTAAGCGGAAGCAGACAAGTCCTAGGGCTGATCTCCAGGGCCCACAAAGTACATACACATATAAGTATATACTAAACTATATACAAGAGGTCTCGAATGCTCAACCTAAAAAACTTGATGCACCTTCCAAATAATTTTCCGCCATAATTTTTCTGTAACATTCTTAATAGATTTGATTGCCAAAAACAGGCACATGCAAAGAAATATAAAGCATTCAAGAGATTGAGAAACACGCCCTTTGTTGCTTCAACAGCCACATTCTGTTAGAGCAGCCTAGCATCTCAAACTACTGGTCATGTGCAGGTCTATACAGAGATGTATGTGGTCAGACACTGTGTGCACAAATTATTTTCTTACTCTACAGCAGTTTTATGATACAAATCGTTTTTAATCTGTTCCAGCGACCTTACTTTTCATTGTAGCAGCCCATATTTGTTTGATGTTAACAATATAGAGTGTTTACTTTATTGTGTATTTGACATAGTACATGTGCTTCGCTGCAAACTCCACTTGTGTGTTGTTTTACCTCAAGGGCTTAATTTGTACCAGGGCAACTACATTTTTAAGTGCTCGTTGTGGGTCCAAACATGGGCACCATTTTTAAGTGTACTGCCAACTTCCCATCGCCACATTACATTAGTGTGTTCTAGCATCACATGCTATCGATAATGTGCTGGCCTCCCAGAGTCCTTGAAGGACGAATGCTGTGCAGCAGTGAACAAGACTCACCTCGTATGCCAAAGAAAAGCCAGCCTTTGCTCAGCCTTGCTGCCAGTTTCAAGGTACATTTGCTGTACCTTGAAAGGGAGCTACTTTGCTTCCTTGAGACTGCACTCTCTTTAATGCACGGACACAAAAATCTGTACTACGCAGCTGTTTTATGTTCTGTCATAAGATGATATTGTTTAACTACAAAACACACAAGAGCACCCACCACCCTTCTTATCCATTTGAGACATGGCATTTAATGTCCATTTGGCAGTTAAAAAGAATATGTAGTCTAATTTGCAGCCTGTGTAGTGACTAAAAACTTCACATTTTGTACCTCAATAAGACAGACTCAAATACAACTGCATTAAAAATCTGTTCTGACAGAACTTCAGGGACTATTGCTCAAATCACCTGGGTAAATACGGCCCAGGTCTAGCTGCTATGGACTCCAGTCAACACACGTCCTTAGAGTCACTGCCAGTCAAATTACTGTTTGACATTCATGTCCTTGAACTATACGATAGACATACCACCCCCCTCCAAAGCCACTTCAATATGCATTGCCTTGTTAAAACAAGCATTTGCAATGCAATAGGTCTCGCATTCACGCGAGTTTGAGCTATTGCCATTGTAAATGACAATGCCTTTTATTTACGTTTTGGGTTTTAAAACATAAATAAAAGGCATTGTCATTTACAATGCTAATAGGTTAAACTCTCGCAAATGCGAGACCTATTGCTTTGCAAAAAAGGGCCTTCTCGACCGCTTGTTAGATTGTAAATATCAGAGGAAGAGACTGGCCTGCGACGTCTTCAAAGTAGTGATAAATAGTGCAGTGAAGAAGATGTGTAAGTGTTGTAAATTACACAGACAGTGTGAAGTGAGAGTTGCATATGATCCGAGCTATAAACAGTAACAAAGCGCTCCAACGCCTTTCGCACTGTGATTACAATGTTGCGGCTCAGGAGGAAGATCGGGGGGGGGGGGCGGGGGCTATTTCCTGCCCTCTCCGTGATTTGAGTGTGCAGTGTGGCATTGCATAATGTCATTGCTATCTTTGGCCTAATAAACACTCCAGCTGTAGTAGGGCCCTGGCTTCACCTCCTGGTGCAGGGCGGGCTGTGCTTTAATGGCACGCATGAAGGGAGAGATGGTCTCGGCTGCAACTCCGGCCTCGTACAGTGCCCCTTGCTACTACTAGTGAGCGAGAGGCCCTGAGGTGGTGGTGGTGGTATTGGTGGTGGTGGTACTGGTGGTGGTAGTGGTGGTATTGGTAGTGGTACTGGTGGTGGTGATGGCACTGGTGGTGGTACTGGTGGTGGCACTGGTGGTGGCACTGGTGGTAGCAATGCCTTTTATTTACGTTTTGGGTTTTAAAACAAATAAAAGGTATTGTCATTTACAATGCTAATAGCTTAAACTCTCGCAAATGCGAGACCTATTGCATTGCAAAAAAGGGCCTTCTCGACCGCTTGTTAGATTGTAAATATCAGAGGAAGAGACTGGCCTGCGACGTCTTCAAAGTAGTGATAAATAGTGCAGTGAAGAAGATGTGTAAGTGTTGTAAATTACACAGACACAGTGTGAGGGGGCTATTTTCTGCCCTCTCCGTGATTTGAGTGTGCAGTGTGGCATTGCATAATGTCATTGCTATCTTTGGCCTAATAAACACTCCAGCTGTAGTAGGGCCCTGGCTTCACCTCCTGGTGCAGGGCGGGCTGTGCTTTAATGGCACTCATGAAGGGAGAGATGGTCTCGGCTGCAACTCCGGCCTCGTACAGTGCCCCTTGCTACTACTAGTGAGCGAGAGGCCCTGAGGTGGTGGTGGTGGTATTGGTGGTATTGGTGGTGGTGGTAGTGGTGGTATTGGTAGTGGTACTGGTGGTGGTGATGGCACTGGTACTGGTGGTGGTACTGGTGGTGGCACTGGTGGTGGTAGCAATGCCTTTTATTTACGTTTTGGGTTTTAAAACAAATAAAAGGCATTGTCATTTACAATGCTAATAGCTTAAACTCTCGCAAATGCGAGACCTATTGCATCGCAATAAAGGGCCTTCTCGACCGCTTGTTAGATTGTAAATATCAGAGGAAGAGACCGGCTTGCGACGTCTTTAAAGTAGTGATAAATAGTGCAGTGAAGAAGATGTGTAAGTGTTGTAAATTACACAGACACAAAGTGCGAAGTGAGTTACATATGATCCGAGCTATAAACAGTAACAAAGCGCTCCAACGCCTTTCGCACTGTGATTACACTGTTGCGGCTCAGGAGGAAGAGCGGGAGGGGCTATTTCCTGCCCTCTCCGTGATTTGAGTGTGCAGTGGGGCATTGCGTAATGTCATTACTATCTTTGGCCTAATAAACACTCCAGCTGTAGTAGAGCCCTGGCTTCACCTCCTGGTGCAGGGCGGGCTGTGCTTTAATGGCACGCATGGAGGGAGGGATGGTCTCGGCTGCAGCTCCGGCCTCGTACAGTGCCCCTTGCTATTTACTAGTGATCGAGAGGCGCTGAGATGGCGGTGGTATTGGTGGTGGTGGTACTGGTGGTAGTGGGGATACTGGTGGTGGTACTGGTGGTATTGGTACTGGTGGTGATGGTAGTACTGGTGGTGATGGTAGTACTGGTGGTGATGGTAGTACTGGTGGTGGTGGTAGTACTGGTGGTGGTGGTAGTACTGGTGGTAGTACTGGTGGTGATGGTAGTACTGGTGGTGATGGTAGTACTGGTGGTGGTTGTACTGGTGGTGGTTGTACTGGTTGTGGTTGTACTGGTTGTGGTTGTACTGGTTGTGGTTGTACTGGTTGTGGTTGTACTGGTGGTGGTCCTGGTGGTGATGGTGATACTGGTGGTGGTGGTCATGGTACTGGTGGTAGTACTGTTGGTGGTGGTACAGGTGGTGGTGGTACAGGTGGTGGTACTGGTACTGCTGGTGGTGCTACTGGTACTGCTGGTGGTGGTACTGGTGATACTAGTGGTGGTACTGGTGGTGGTACTGGTACTGCTGCTGGTGGTGGTACTGGTGGTGGTAGTGGTGGTACTAGTGGTAGTGGTGGTGGTACTGGTGGTACAGGTAGTACTGGTGGTGGTACTGGTAGTGGTGGTAGTGATGGTACTGGTACTGGTAGTGATGGTACTGGTGGTGGTACTGGTGATGGTGGTAGTGGTGGTATTGGTAGTGGTGGTATTGGTGGTGGTGGTACTGGTGGTATTGGTTGTGGTGCTGGTGGTACTGGTTGTGGTACTGGTGGTAGTGGTACTGGTAGTGGTGGTACTGGTAGTGGTGGTACTGGTAGTGGTACTGGTGGGGGTGGTACTGGTGGGGGTGGTGGTGGTATTGGTGGTGGTAGTGGTGGTATTGGTGATGGTATTGGTAGTGGTATTGGTGGTGGTGGTACTGGTGGGGGTGGTACTGGTGGTGGTACTGGTGGGGGTGGTACTGGTGGTGGTACTGGTGGGGGTGGTGGTTGTACTGGTGGGGGTGGTACTGGTGATGGTGGTACTGGTGGTGATGGTACTGGTGGGGGTGGTGGTACTGGCAGTGGTGGTGGTACTGGCAGTGGTGTTGGTACTGGTGGTGGTAGTACTGGTAGTGGTGGTGGTAGTACTGGTAGTGGTGGTGGTAGTGGTGGGGTGGTGGTGGTGGTACTGGTAGTGGTAGTGGTGGTGTTACTGGTGGTATTGGTGGTGGTACTGGTGGTGGTGGTAGTAGTGGTGGTAATGGTGGTATTGGTGGTGGTACTGGTGGTGTTTTCGTCTGAACAAAGGTGTGCGGCCGCTAATAAAGTGAAAGCGCAGAATGGGGCGCTTTTACAAATAAAAGCATTTTTTCCTCAAGTCGACAAACAAATGCTTTTTTTTTTCTTTTCTATAAAAGCGCCCCATTCTGCGCTTTCACTTTAATAGCGGCAGCGCACCTTTGTTTAGATGAGCCCAGTCTAAAGAAAGTAGTAAGAAAGCGCGGAATGGGGCGCTTGTTTAAAACGAAACAAAAAAGTAGTCCATGAATAACTACATAAAGGCCTACAGTGTAATGAAACTGTAGTTGGCTGGTGTTTCTGGCTTCCAAACGGAAGTGATGTATCTGGAGCACCGGCCAACAAGGAGCCAGTAAACAAAAGCGATGGAGCTATGAACCAATAGCAGGCAGCAGCTGCAATTACACCCTGTAGAGTGTTTACAGGAGGTATTGCAGACAGCGCATGCGTGCTGATGCTCGACCTAAAAATTATTACTTGTAGTCCTGGTTCTGCTTCAAAAGGATCTTCATTTAGTCATAAAGCACAAGTTACTTACCTTCGGTAACGATATATCTGTAAGAAACATTAGTTAGTGATAGATTCCTTACCTTAGAATATCCCCAGGCATCAGACTGGATCTGGAAAGTTTTCGTCAGCAGTACCCCTGCGCGTCGGAAGGTGGCGTCGTGCGGCTCTGCGTCCGTCGTTGGCGTCGTGGTCGCCGAGATGACGTCGCGGCAGCTACTTCGACGCCGCCCTCGCGCGCTGACTTCAGTTCTGTACGTGACTTTCCGCGCCAGGAACGCAGCACCATGCAAGATACTGACCACTGGTGCATTGAAACTAGGGCCCTGAAAGGGATGACCTTAACCCTAGAAATCAGTTCGCAGAACGGGGAGGATGGGTGGGGCGGTAAGGAATCTATCACTAACTAATGTTTCTTACAGATATATCGTTACCGAAGGTAAGTAACTTGTGCATCTGAAAGAAACACGTTAGTGATAGATTCCTTACCTTAGAATAGGTTCCCCAGCAATACCAACCCCGGTGGTGGGTCTGCGAACCAAGATCACACCAGGAAGTCCTGGAGAACAGAACGGCCAAAGAAGCCGTCTCTCCAAACTTGGCTGTCCAGGCAATAGTGCTTAGAAAAAGTGTGCAGCGAGGCCCACGTAGCTGCCTGACAGATGTCTTGTAAGGGGACACCACGTCCCAATGCCATAGTGGCAGCCGTCGCCCTGGTAGAATGGGCGCGCAGCCCCAACGGAGGCTTCTTCTTTGCCAGAGAATAACAGGCTTTAATACACAAGACGACCCATCTGGATATAGTCCGCTTGTGTACGGCCCGACCTTTTTTGGCACCAACGTAGTCAACAAAGAGCTGGTCATCCACCCGGAACTGTTGTGTGCGACTCAGGTAAAATGAGAGTGCACGTTTTGGGTCCAGACGGAGGAGCCTCTCTTCCTCTCTGGAAGGATGCGGAGGCGGACAGAAGGTGGGCAAAGTGATGGTCTGCCCAATGTGAAAGGCAGTAACAACCTTTGGCAGAAGGGAAGGACTTGTCCTGAGGACAACCTTGTCCAGATGCACAGACAGAAAAGGAGGTTTACAAGAAAGAGCCTGGAGCTCACTCACTCTCCTAGCAGAGGTGATGGCAACCAGGAAAGCAGTCTTCAGAGTTAACAAGCGAAGAGGACAGTTGTGAAGTGGCTCAAAGGGAGCGCACATTAAGAATGTGAGAACCAGGTTCAAGTCCCACTGTGGCATTACAAAGGGAACAGGAGGAACAAGCATTGGCATAGCCAATAGGTCTCGCTTTTGGGACCTTATAAGTATTTAGTTATGCAGCACAATATCCTTGGTGCAACAACATCAACTGTTGCATGGCTAAACACTTATAAGGTCCCAAAGGCGAGACCTATTGGCTATGCCAATGCTTGTTTGCTATCTAATTCACTACTGGAGGCCACTTTATTTTGGTGCACTGGTCTATTTTCTATCCTAGACCGGCCCTGAAAGCAAATCTTAGGGAATTATCTAAATATCACTCGTTCTGAGACAAGTAAGCACTTATTCAGTAACTGCTGAAATTATGGTATCATAGGATCATAGACTTTAAGAACCTTTCCCAAAACTATCTCTTGCTAACATGCCCTAAATTCCTTATAACAATGTTCATCCCATCTGAATTCTGTTCTTTTATGCAATAAATTTGTTATTACCAGATTTACACAGGATTCCCTTTAAACGGCCTTGAGCAAAGCACTGGCACACCTGTTTCCGAGCCTTTAAAGGAATAGCTGGCATTGCTATTTAAAAGCCTCTTGGAGGTCAAAGCATTTTCTGAGTTATGCAGAGAGTACTAAAGATGCCTTAGGAAGTGCTGCCACTGTCCTGTTCAGGACTGGCAATGAAGTATTAGTGTTACCTTGTACAATGTTTGCAGTGACGTCAATGAAGTCAATGAAGTGCAGGCACTGCTCTTTAAAGTTCCTGCAAGTGCAGCCTCTGCCCTTTACTTTTCATGCAATTATGTCACTGAACTGCCCTTCAAAAGTCATATCTGGCGCTGCCTTTATAAAATTCCTTCAATGTAGGAACTGCCCTTTAAAGAGTTTACGTTGAAGTGCTGGCACTTTCTAAAAGAGACTCAAGAGGATTTCTAGTGATACTCTTTAAAAGCCCCCCAGAACTATACTGACATTGGCTCTTCAAGAATGGGGTAGGAGTGGGGAGGGAGGCACGCCTCTCTTCATGACGTCAATTATCTAGCGAAAGAGGCAAATGTGTTTATTTAAACTAATCGTGCAAGACCGATTATTTCAAACCATACAAAGAGGCAAAAAGAAGAGGAAAAATGTAAGTTAGAAACACAGAAAATAAACACAAGAAATTAAAAATTGAATCGGATATGGTGCAGTATCGAGTATGAAAATAAGAAATAGCATAATTAAAACACATTTCAAAACCTTTTGCGTAAACTGGGTGCCAAAGAAAATGTTGCATGCTTTGTGTGTGTTTTGGGGGAAACCCATAATTTTCTTTATGGTGCACTTTCACCGGCGGCTTCAATGGAGAAAACCAACGGCCCTATTTAGAGGCTGAAAATGCGAAAGGGCTTGTAAATTTCTAAAATTAGTTCCTCGCGCAAGTATGTGAAGTGCTGTTTGACGGCGGCGGTGACCTTGGAGATGTCAGCATAATCCCAGGCATCGGAGGTGTGCTGGACTGCACCACCGCAGACGGAGGGAAGGTGGCGACGCGTCATATATGGCTTCAAAGGGCGCGCGGGTGGCGGACAGTGGGAAGGGAAGCAAAGCTTTGACGTGCACCCACGAGCGCTTAGAAAGTAGAAAGGGACCAGTGAAGAGAAGCAGGAGAGGGACACTAACTGAAAGGAGCTATGTATTCACTACGTACATCAATGAGGCGAGCTGAGGGGCTCAACTCTACTAATATCTGCCATTTCAGCGAGCAACCACTGCTTATGTTCTGGGAAGCTGTAAAAAGGGACGAAGCTGTAAAATGGGACGATCACTCAGGGGCAAGTAGGCTGCCTGCCACCCCCAGGTATCAATATGCGTCTTAATATCATTTTGGTCTAGCGTGCGCAGTAAACCTAGAGCCCAGTGTAATCTATTCTAAGCCTAGTTGCGCTTACGTCAGGCAGCTGATGCGCGCGTGCTTTTACGTGACAAAACTCGTCTGGGGTTGTTTGTGTTCAGCGGTCGAAGTGCGTAAAAAGTTTTGGCACGGCACTGTGATCCTGTGTCCAGGGAGGGCAGAGTCACTGAGTGTCGGGTGGGACCTGGCAGGACAGGGGGCTAAAAAGAAAGAAATATTCTGTAACTATTAGGTTGGCCTGCTTTCACCTACAGGGAACGCCATATAAAATGTAATGCCCACATTTTACATTTAACAAGCGCGGCCCCGCGGCCACGAAAGTTAAAGCGACGCGCAGCGTTTCCCTTGCGGGAGCGAGCAGGGGCACCATCTGTTTTCAAGATAATTACAAACAGATGGTGCCAAAGCTCGCTCCCGCAAGGGAAACACCAAACGTGCACGCGTTGCAATAGAAAGCAATGCAAAACGTGCACGCTTTTTGCCAAAATGCTGATCGATTCCAAAAGGTTCCCTCCTATGCAGCGCATGCGCGCTGCATAGGCGAGACCTAAAAAGGTGAGTAATGCCTTTGAGGAATCTGTTAACAGGGGACTTGAAAAGAGAGAGCTGATCATGGAGCCTGCGAAAGGCCAAAATAGCAGAAAGGTAGCCCTTGATAGTGCCCAGAGCAGAGCCCAGCTGGGCGAAAGAGAGAAGGAACAGTAGGACCTCAGAAAGAGGGGCAGAAAGGGGATCCACAGCCTTTGCTGTGCACCATGCCACAAACTTGTTCCACCTGCAGGCGTATACCAACTTAGTGGAGGGACGCCTGGCTGCCAGAATGACATCACAGACTTCAGGAGGCAAGTCGAAAGGAATCAACTGCCGCCGCTCAATCTCCACGCAAAGAGGTGGAGACTGGACAGGTTCGGGTGGAGGACCGTCCCCTGCTGCTGCGACAGAAGATCCTCCCGAAGAGGCAGTCGGATCGGGGGATCGATTGTCATACTGAGTAGCTCGGGATACCAAACTCTTCGAGCCCAGTCCGGAGCCACAAGATCTTCAGCACTCTGGGCAGAAGTGGTATAGGCGGAAAGGCATACAACAGACCGCACCTCCACTCGCGACGAAAAGCGTCGCCGAGCGAGTGCCGCCTTGGAAGTTCCAACGCGCAGAATTGCTGACATTGCGCGCTCTCTTCGGTGGCGAATAGATCTAACCAAGCCTCTACGCACGGTTGAAAGAGACCTTGCGCCACGTCCGAGTGAAGATGCCATTCGTGATCCATCATGCACCTGCGGCTGAGTTCGTCTGCCCTGGCGTTCAGTGAACCTGCCAGGTGTTGAACCACCAGGGAAATGCCCTGATGTTCCAGCCATGACCAGAGGCCCAGAACTTCCTGACAAAGGGTCCACGACCCCACCCCGCCCTGTTTGTTGCAGTACCACATGGCGGTGGTGTTGTCTGTGAACACCTGCACTACTCTCCCCTTGACAGAGGGAAGGAATGCCTTCAGTGCAAGTCGGATCGCCCGAAGTTCCAGAAGGTTGATATGGAGCCTGGACTCCGCCGGAGACCAGAGGCCTCTGATCTCCGCCTCTCCCATGTGGCCGCCCCATCCCAGGAGGGACGCGGACCACCACTGTGTGCTCCGGTTGGGGAAGGGAGAGGGATCTGCCAATGACCCAATGCCGGTTCGTGAGCCACCACTGCAGCTGTTGAGCAGTGCCCTCCGAGATCTGGACGTAATCGGACAGGTTCCCGTGATGCTGCGCCCACTGGAACTTCAGGTCCCACTGCAGAGCCCGCATATGCCATCTGGCATGTTCGACCAGCAGGATGCAGGAGGCTATGAGGCCCAGCAGCCTCAGGGTCATCCTGACCGAAACCCAGGATAGAGGCTGAAAGATCAGAATCATAGCCTGAATATCCTTGACTCGCCGTTCGGGAGGATGGACCCGAAAGTGCGTCGTATCCAGAACCGCTCCGATGAAGAGGAGCTTCTGAGAGGGAATCAGGTGCGACTTCGGCACGTTGACGGAGAACCCCAGCAAATGCAGGAGGTCGGCCGTAGTCTGGAGGTGGGAGACGACTGTCCGGGGCGAGCCCGCCTTCAACAGCCAGTCATCGAGATAGGGGGAAGACTGGAACCCCTGATCTGCGCAGATGAGCTGCGACCACCGCCATCACTTTCGTGAACACCCGAGGGGCGCTGGTAAGGCCAAAGGGGAGCACGGTAAACTGAAAGTGCTCGTGGCCTACCGTAAACCGCAGGTAACGCCGGTGGGCCGGCAGGACGGGAATGTGGAAATATGCGTCCTGCAGATCCAACGCTACCATCCAGTCTCCAGGGTCGAGGGCAGACAAGACCTGAGCCAGAGTTAACATCTTGAACTTCTCCTTCCGGAGGAAGCGATTGACGTCTCTGAGGTCCAAGATAGGACGCAGGCCCTTGTCCTTCTTGGGCACCAGAAAGTAGTGGGAGTAACAACCACGTCCTACTTCTGGCACAGGAACGCACTTGATGGCCCCCCTTGGCCAAGAGGGCCGCGACTTCCTGTTGAAGAAGTGCCAAGTGATCCCCCGACATGAGGTGGTACTGGGGTGGCATGGCTGGAGGGGTAGTCTCGAAGGGGAGGGAGTAGCCCCTTAGGACTATTTGTAAAACCCATCTGTCCGAAGTGATGGTGCGCCAGTGGGGGAGGTGATGGCGAATCCTGCCGCCCACTGGCGTTTGATGGGCCTGAAAGACCGGACTAGGAAGGTTTGGAGGCAGTGGTGGCCGGGGTGGAAGTGGACTGACCCGCCCGCTGGCCCCCTGACCCGCCTCAGCGGGTCCCACGTCCGCGCTGAGACTGTTGCTGCGCAGGCCTGTGGCTCTGTAGCGAACGTGTCGGGGCGCCCCTTCCGTGGCCACGAAAGGAGCGAAAAGCAGAAGGCGGAGGAGGGCGCGTGGCGGAAAGGCCCAGGGACTTGGCTGTAGCCCGCGAGTCCTTAAAGCGCTCCAACGCACTATCTGCCTTGTTGCCAAAAAGGCGAATGCCATCAAAGGGCATGTCCATCAGGGTGTTCTGGACATCCCCCGAGAAACCAGTAGTCCTCAGCCAGGCGTGGCGACGGAGCGCCACTGTCATGGAAATCGCCCTGCCCAGCGAGTCGGCGGTGTCAAGGCCACATCGAATTGTGAACTTTGCCGCATCTCTCCCCTCAGCAATAGCCTGAGAGAGCACCGTCCGGGCCTCCTTCGGACAGTGAGGCAGCACTTGGGCCACCGTATCCCACAGAGAGTGGGAATAACGGCCCAAGAGGCATGCAGTGTTCACAGACCGCAGCGCTGAACTGGCGGAAGAGAAAATCTTCTTCCCAAATTGTTCCAGTTTCTTGGATTCCCTATCCGGAGGTGCGGTAGGGAATGCGCTCGGGGATGCAGAGGCTTGGACAACCAAACTCTCAGGGGTAGGGTGTTGGGAGAGGGAAAGGGGGTCGCCCGGGGCTGGGCGATGGCGTCGGGCCACGTTCCTATCCACAGGAGCCCCTGTGGTGGGCCTGGACCAGGTGCCCAAAAGAACGTCAGAAAGTGCATCACTAAAAGGCAGCAGTGGCTCCGCAGAGGTAGTTGCCGGCTGAAGCACTTCTGTCAGGAGGTTAGTCCTGACGGCCACTGTAGAGAGCTCGAGGTGGAGGGCCTCGGCCGCCCTACGCAACACCACGGCATAACTTGCACCCTCCTCCGTAGCCAAGGTAGGAGGAGTGAGCATGCCAAGGTCAGGAGAGGTGTCAAGACCACTGGCATCCCCCAGTTCCTCTGCCCAGTCCGGGTCTAACTCACACTGAGCGGTGAGAGGGTCCTCAGACCCCTCCCAGTCCTCCCCTTCCTCCGAAGGCTGATGAACAGGCCGTAAATAAGGAGGATGGACATAGAGATAGAAGGGTCCAATCGGCGTAGGCGTCGAGCGACGCTGTTCCGGCGCCTTGTCCACTTCGGGGCTGAAACCGGGGACGTCGTCGTCCGGCGGGACGGGCAACGTCGGAAGTGGTGCCGGAGGGGTCTACGTCGGTGGAGGTGTTACGAGGTCAACCGGCGTCGACCGGGATCCAGGCCTGGATCCATGGGGGCCCTGCGGCGCCTGGGCCGGAGCCACCAGCGATGCCGTAGCCGTCGGCAGTGGAAGGCAAGGACCCCCAGTCGGGCCCGCGGGGCCCGAAGGCGCACCGGCGGGACCCGACGGCCCAAAGAGGCGAGCCATGGCTGACAAAGTCCTGCAGCTGGGCCGGAGTCGCCGACGGACCCGGGAAGGGCAGGTAGGCCGACGGGGACTGCGTAGGCTCTGCCGGAGCCGCGGGGGTGGCACCACCCTCAGCCGCGACGGGCGAGGGGAAGTCGGAGAGCGACGGCGCTTCTTCGACTTCTTAGAGTGCTTCGTCTTACCTGACCCCGAGTGCGAAGACTTCGATCCCGACGAACGATGGTGGTGGCTCTGCGACCGGTCCCTCGACCTCCCACGGGACCGCGACCTTGAGCGGCACGGAGCCGACTGCCGGGCTTCAAGCAACTTTCAGGACCGCTCCCGCAAAGTCTTCGGCGCCATGGCCCGGCAGTCGGGGCACGACTTGGGGTCGTGGTCGCGCCCCAGGGAGTAGAGAGACACGCGGTGCGGGTCAGTCACCGACATCATGCGATGACATTCCTCGCAGGACTTGAAGCCGGGTATCCCTACGGCACCAGGAGTCGATCAACTCGAAAAATACAGAGACAAAAAGCCTCAAAAACTCAGTCAAAAAATGACTGGGGGTACCGCTCTCTCCGGCTCTGTGCTTGCTGGCGCAAAAAAATTAAGAACTGAGGTCAGCGCGCGAGGGCGGCGTCTAAGTAGCTGCCGCAACGTCATCTCGGCGACCACGACGCCAACAACGGACGCGGAGCCGCACGACGCCACCTTCAGACGCGCAGGGGTACTGCTGACGAAAACTTTCCGGATCCAATCTGACGCCTGGGGATATTCTAGGTAAGGAATCTATCACTAACGTGTTTCCTTCAGATTGTTAAAATAATTAACTCACTGTGTTTGGCGATCCCAGAACACGTTTAACAAAATACATCTCGTATATACCCAATACTTAGCAGAAAGGGTGGAGAATCCAACACCCACATTTGCGAAGCCGTTTCTTAAAGCCCATCATAGGTAAAGTTTTCCGAATCTTAGACTTTGCAGCACCAGAAAACATCTCAAAACTACGCTGCAGTGCCTATGCTAAAACCTCCTGTGTAAGTTGTGAGGAAAAGCGAAGACCTGAAAGGCTTTCATTGAAAAGAGTTGAAAAAAGGTGCCCTGATCGCTTTTCTATCCAAAGTGTTTGCTTTCACCTTTTTAACATTCAGCTTGAGTGTGAAGTTATTTTGTACACTTATGAACTTTTGCTGTAAGAATGCTGTCCCTTTTAATAAGGTGTCCCTCTTGTGGGAGGAAGAAAGCAGCCTTATATCCAAACAAAGTGAATGCAGTGTGTCCTTATTCAGTGAAGGAATGTGATTTTTGCCAAAAGATGGCAAAAAGGGCCCTTACAGGTTAGAGAAGGAATAAGACTTGGAGGCAAGATGGAAAACCTAAAAGCCAAGGAGACGATAAGATCAGAAAATCCCTGCAGGAAACACTATTTCTAGTGGGAATGTGGCAACACTGCTAAAAGGGCTGCCAAAGAGGGCAATCCAGAAAGAACAAGCATTGGCATAGCCAATAGGTCTCGCTTTTGGGACCTTATAAGTATTTAGTTATGCAGCACAATATCCTTGGTGCAACAACATCAACTGTTGCATGGCTAAACACTTATAAGGTCCCAAAGGCGAAATATTGGCTATGCAAATGCATCTAAAGACTGACTTATTGTAGAAATTAAACAAAATATGGCAAAGAACAGTAAAAGGGCTTGAAAAGGTATCACAACAAGGGGAAGGTAAACTGAAAGCACCTGTCACATCCTTGTGCTACTTGTAATTGTATAATTAAAAAACAAACTTGGAAAAATACACTGCAGAGACGGTGTACTGATATTCCCTTATGGTATGGATCTTGGTTATATTTTACTACACGTGATGCGATATATTTAAAAAGGAGTAAAAGGGAAATGTGCAAGTAAAGCACGGATTTTATTTAAATTTGCTGTTGTCTTGAGAAGGAGTTAAGTCGGGCGCCCGGAAAGGGCAGGGTGCCTCAATTGCTCTTCTGTGCACACAGCCAAAAAGAACACCGTGAAGGCATGTTCACAACAGTGTAAGAACAGTTGTGGTCACAGATTATCGCAGGCCGTTACCTATAGGTGCTCCACTTCCTGGGTCAACAGTTCGACAGAATGCCCCAAAATTATATTCAAGGCAAGAGAAACCTAAGAAGCACTTTACAAAGCAATCACAAAATACATTTATACAACGAACAGGGTAATTAGTATAAAGGAATATCAAATTAATTTGGGTGGTGTTATTTGTATTGAAAAAGGATAGTAGAGGGATAGAAGACGGAAGGGTTTGCCTTTACATATTGCTTGCTACCCCTGATGAGGTTTTGAAGCGCTTTTCGGCGGGTAGCAATCTACCTGTTTCACTTTGTACCAAATCAACTAATAAATGGTATCTATAGAGGTCTTCTTTTTACCACAAATGTTAGTGCTTAGTTTTAAACTTGCCAATCACAGCTCTTTCAGTCTGAGGATGGGAATTAGTAGCACTGTAATGCAGGTGGGACTATTCCTCATCGCGCAAACTAGCATTAAGTTCTGCGGCTATGTGGTTATGCATTCATACATCTGAGGTGATCAAATTAATCAAATGAGCTTTCATGACTTAGTCAATTTTCATCCGATTCCTTTAACTTGCAGTTTATTTTTAATTACAGGCGTATGTTATACTTTTTACGTATTTACCTAAAAGGCGAAAGACAAAATTTCAGAATGTTTTTTTTAGCCAAGTCTCTGGCCCCACTATCGAACTCAGGATCACAGCTCCATAATTTTCTTATGCACTTTAACCGGTGGCTGGCTTTTCACACGTCAGAACCCACATAGCAGTTTCTGGGTGGGTGTACTTTGGAGCTCCATCCCTTACACTCCACCACCTCTACAGAAATCTGTAGATTCCTGGGTCTGTGTGAGCAGTTCTAGTATTTTTCTTTGCATGCTAACACTTGTAGTTCCCAAAAAAAGCACAAACAACGCAATTGATGCCAGAACGCAGATTTAAAAAAATTGTATAAACCTGGACCGAATAAACTACTCATGCATGGGCCTGCAGGAAGCATGAAAGTAAGATCCCCGCTGTCTTTGGTATCAAGGTTAGGCTGCAATCACTACTAAATTTAGCTTCCTCACTTTCAATATAATGCCATTTTGCAATGATTGTCAGCGTGGCAGGTGACGCAGCGCTCCAACATTACAACTAATGCAGCACTTTTGATCAGCGGGGTACAGCACTAGACAGAGATGGTGGGGAAAAGCTCCTAGGCACATAGGTGTAAGGAAGCATGGGTTTTCCTTCCAACCTCCAGTCCGCGGTGCGTTATCCCATTTAAGGGCGTGTGATGTGTATAATTGGGACAGCATTAGCGAGCAATCGACATAAAGAAGGGACTTGTAACGAGTCACAATCTTGGATAGGCGCTTGTACAATAATATATACACTGTACTGTCAGACCTACAAGAAACACTTAACTTAGTTATTTTACAGTTAAAATAAAAATAATAACATTCCTAAAGTTTCTGAGAAACGAGCACCGTACCTAAACTTGATAATAGTGATTCAGATCGCATGGTAAGGCTGGCGCTGCTGCTCCTAGGGCTCGGGCTGCACTGGTTGCTATGCCTGGGCAGTGGTGGCGGGGTGGGGCGTGGTTGGGGTCTCGGCATCGGCTGCCCTGCGTATTTATTCTTAGCCCAAGCAATGCTGCGTGTGTGTGTTTGGAAAAAATAATGCCGTCAGCGCTGCACGTTTGTTTTTGAGCAAGGACAATGAAAGCAACCAGTTTGTTTCTCTTTAAAAAAACACGTGGTTGAAAACATCGGCTGCACCCATAGCTAAACTTAGCTTCTAGTCACAGATCGCTGAAGGTTGCGCTTTTAAGCATTCCAACACCTGCGGAGGTCACGGGAGGGGCTTGGAAGAAGGTCTGTGCTACAATGAATGTGGGACAAATATCAAGAGGAAACCAGGGGAGCATGAGAGCGGGGGAGGAGAGCGAGCAGGCCAGCAAACAGCAGAGGAAGCGCGGTCGCAGTGAATCCGGCCCGTGCTGCCTGGAGAGCTGTTCATACCTCCAGAGCAGAAAGTGAAACAAGCTGAAATATTATAATGCTTCAGGGGCTAAGATCGGGCGCAGCACACTCTCCGTGCCGGATATAAAGCAAGGCGCCTGCCGCCTTTACAAAAGTTGAAAGCGCGGCATAGCACGCTGGGAAAATTTGAATTAAATGAATTGTGGTGAGTTTGGAAAAGCATTGGAGATAGGAGGGGGTTGGACAAGGCAGCGCCCCCCACACAGCTGAGGCAGAGCAGAGAAAGGAAGCGATAGACAGACTGAATGCTATGCGTGGAAGCTTCTGCTTTATGGAAGGAGTCCTCGAAGGAACAGTAAACAGAGTGCTTGAAAAGTGCAGATGCGCGCGCGGCCACGCTAACAGATGGCCCCTGCGCGCCGCTGCTCGCTCCCGCCAGGTGGATGCCGCCACAAGCACGAGTGCTTGAAAAGTGCAGACCGATTCCAAAAGGTCATCTCCTAGAGCAGCGCATGCGCGCTGCGCTAGGCTCGACCTAAAAAGGAATGACATAAAAAGTGGCATAAACTCCAAAACGTCCATTTAAAGGTTCTAATGGAACTAAAATAGTCACAGTGGGGTCTATTATTTGAAGAAAAAAAAATCTATGCAATTTTCCAGCTAACGTCCTATATGCTCTTTCTATGCCTTAGAACTAGTTTTGGGAATCTGCGGACAAAAATAACATTCTCTACCAAATGCAAACAGGATTTCGTACCGCATAAAGTACTGAGATTGAGGGGTTGGCAGTGGTTTCGGTCAGCTTTGGGCACCATTTGTTGTCAGTCAGATGAAGGTTATGCGGGTGCACTAGTGTTACTGGATTTGCCGGTAGCGTATGCCACAGCAGACAGCCAAATTCTAATATCTACACTCCACGATCTCGATACCCAGGGCACTGCACTTACTTGGTGTCAGGACCTTTCTAAATGTAAAAACTCAACAAGAAATGATGCTGCCCTTTCATCATCACCACCTGCATCTGAAGAGCAGTGTCCTACAAAGTTATATCTTGTCACCCATTCAAATCTGCATTGGTTCACCTCATTTAGACTTTTGGCTACACACGTTTATGTAGAAGGCCAGAATGGCCATTCTGCCATGCTGGCATTTTCCCAGTAGGCTGTAGATTCGCTCTTTTTAGAGGAGGATAGACTCATAATTCAACGATGTACCTACGGTCTCATTCTAGTGGTGGGCGACTACAGCGTAGGGGTGGCTTTAACATTTTCTTCCAGGTTTTGCTTTTCATTTCCTGTCCCGCCCAGCTAACACATTTCAATAACAGGCAGATATTGCGCATAACTTTTATACTGTTGTTCAATGACACAAATATGGATGGGCCACTATTGGGTACAACTGAACAGTGACAAGACTGAGAAAGTACTATCACTGGCCAATACTCTTTTTTTGGGCAACAATCTCTTGGTGAATATTTCACACTTGGCATCAGTCGCTTGGTGAATCTTCCATACCAGTTAGTGTGTGTGAAATACTTTGGTGTCAAAAATTGCTTCAAAACTTAGCATAAACTGATAAATAACGAAGTTTCTTACCTGTCAGTGTAGTTTTGCAGCTTGAAGAATTTTCTGGATTCACATGCTGTGCATTATTCCGCCATCTAGTGGTTGGGTCCGGAATTGTAGTATTTCTTCTCTTTTTTGTTGTTGTTGGTGGTGGGCGTCGACGTACCACCATTTGGTGTCCTTCTGTGACGTCGAAGTGTTTCCTCTGGAATCTCCCACATTTGGTCGCCATCTTCGGATTTTTTTTTTTTCTTCTTCTCCTCAATGTTCTCTTCCTTGGCAGAGGAGGGTGGGTTCGCTAGTGAATCCAGAAAATTCTTCAAGCTGCAAAACTACACCGACAGGTAAGAAACTATTTGTTTTGCAGAGTGAATCTTTTCTGGATTCACATGCTGTGCATAGACTTTGTAGCGGTTTGCTAGTCTTGTGGTGGCTGGGTGGAAGATGAACTTTGGTTTGTAAATAGATGCTGTAAGACTTTCTGTGCTACTTGTGATTCCTTGTTCATTTGAATGTCCACACAGTAATGCTTTGTGAATGTGTGTACTGAAGACCACGTTGCAGCCATGCAGATGTCTTGAATTGGCGTGTTAGCTAGAAATGCAATAGTTGCTCCTTTCTTCCTTGTTGAGTGTGCCCGTGGCGTACTTTGTAAAGTTTGACCTGCTTGCCTCTGGCATAATTGTATGGATTGTGCTATCCATCTTGCAATTGTGTTTTTGGTTACTGGCCTTCCCAGAAAACTTTTTCCAAAGGATACAAATAACTGTTTTGTTTTTCTGTATTCTTTAGTTCTTTCAATGTAATACATGACCGCTCTTCTTCGTCAAGTGTGCGCAAAGCTCTTTCCGCTTTGGTTTTTGGATTTTGAAAGAAACTTGGTATCTGAATACTCTGATTTATATGAAATTTTGATACCACCTTTGGTATGAATTGCGGATCCGTTCTCATGACGATACTGTTGCTATGTATTTGGAAGTAGGGTTCTTGCAGTGTTAGTGCTTGCAGTTCGCTAACTCTACGTAGGGATCTTATTGCTACTAAAAAGGCAGTTTTTAGCGTGAGCATTTGTAGTGTTGCTTTGTGTAGTGGTTCGAATGGTGCCCTTCATCATTTGTGCTAGCACTATGTTCAGATTCCATGTTGGTGCTGGTACCATTTTTGGTGGTGCAATTTTTTGCTCCTTCAAGGAACCGTTTGACCACATGTGAAGTGAAGAAACTCTTCCCAGTTTCACCGCTTGTATATGCTACAATTGCTGCTAAGTGTACTTTTAGCGAAGTAAAACAATTTACTTTGTAGTAAATGTGTCAAATACTTTAGTACAGTTTTTTCTTTTGTAATCTTTCTTGAAAGACGTTTAAGACACCATTGTGTGCATCTTTTCCATTTAGCCGTATAACATTTCCTTGTTGGTTTTCTCGCTTCTCTCAGGACAGCCATTGTGCTCTCTGGTAGTTTGAGATGTGCGAATTCTAAGTCTTCAGGAGCCATGCAGCTAGGCCTAAGCTCTCTGATTCTGGAAGAACCACTTCCCCGTTTTGCATTGTTAGCAAATCTTTTCGTTTTGGAAGTTTGCGCATTGTTCCCTGAGACATTTCCATTATTTCTGAGAACCAAGTTTGTCTGGCCCACTGTAGTGCGATGAGTATCATTGTCATTTTGCTGATCCTGCATTTGCTGATCACTTTGTTCAGTAATGGAATTGGGGGGAAAGCGTAAGCAAATATCCCTGACCAGTCTATCCATAGCGCATTCCCTAGGGACTGACTGCAAGGTCGCCTGGATGCGAAGCTTTGGCATTTTGCATTGTGGGGTGTTGCAAATAGGTCTATTTGAGGTGTCCCCCATTTTGTGAAAATCTTTTGCACTTCTGTTTGGTTTAGCTCTCACTCGTGGGAAGATGTTGTTTGTCTGCTCAGTCTGTCTGCTTCTATATTGTCTTTTCCTGGTAGGTGTATTGCTACAATGTCTATTCCCCTTGGGATTGACCATCTCCATATCTCTTGGGCTAGTGTTGAGTGCTACAGACTGAGTCCCTCCTTGTTTGTTTATGTAAAACATTGTTGTTGTGTTGTCTGTTTGTATCAACACCCTTTTCCCGTAGAGCTCTTTCTGAAAGGCTTTTAAGGCTAAGAATACTCTTTTTAGTTCCAAGATATTGATGTGTTTCACTGCATCCTGTTGTGTCCACAATCCCCTTACTTGGAGGTTGTTCATGTGTGCTCCCCATCCTATTAGGGATGCATCTGTTGTTATGGTAACTGTTGGAGTTGGTGCTGTGAAAAGTCTCCCCTGTGCTAGGTTTGTTGTGTCCACCATGCCATCTCTTGATGAACTCTGTTTGTGACAACCACTAGATCCTCCCAACTCCTGCTGCCTGTGACCACTGTGTCTGTAGCCATTCCTGAAATGGTCTAATTATTAGACGAATGTTGGGAATTAAATGAATGCATGAGGCCATCATTCCCAGTAATTTCCCCACTGTCCTCACTGTCAGATGATGCCCCCTCTGGTATAGATGAGTCTCCTTAAATAGGGCTGATCTCTTCTCGCTTGGGAATGCTCTCCCTAGCACTGTATTTATTTCTGCTCCTAAGAACACCTTTATGAGTTCTGGTTCTATTGATGATTTTTCCATATGTATGGAGAAGCCCAGCTGAACTAGTGTCTCTAACACTTGTTGTATATGCTGTTTGCATAGGCTGCAAGAGTTTGCTCTTACTAACCAGTCGTCCAAGTAGGGGTAAACATGAATCCCCTGCCTTCTGAGGTGTGCTGCTACTGCTGCTAGGCACTTTGTAAACACTCTTGGTGCTGATTTTAGTCCGAAAGCGAGTACTTTGAATTGGTAGTGTTTTTTGTCCACTACAAATCTTAACAGCCTCTTGTGTCTTTTGTTTATTGGGATGTGTAAATACGCATCTTTTAAGTCTATTGTTGCCATGTAGTCTCCCTTCTGCAACTGAGGTAGCACTTCTTGCAGTGTAGTCATTTTCTTTGTGGCTTTATAAATTTGTTCAGAAACCTTAGGTCTAAGATTGGCCGTAGTGTTCGGTCCACCTTTGGAATTAGGAAGTATGTTGAATATACTCCGTCGTTCTTTTCTCTGTGTGGTACGTGCTATATTGCATGATTTTCCTGAAGTTCCTGCACCTCTTTGACTAGGTGAGAATTCTTCTTTTGAATGCCTCTATTGTCTGGCCTCCTGTTTGAAGGCTGTTTCGTTATCTCTATGCAGTAACCGTACTGCATTATGTTTAAAATCCATTTGTCTGTGGTTAGTTCCCTCCATTTTTGTAGGAAAAAACGTAGTCTGCCTCCTACTGGGGTAGTATGTTGTAGGAACTGTAAACTGGTTTGATCTTGTCTTTGTAGTCGTTTTTCTGTGTGTACTCTCACCGCTGTTGTTCGTGAGTGTACCTTTTTGTGAGCGCAGTCACTTAGTAGAGGTTTGTTGTCCACCTCTTTGTAGCGGACCTCTGCCACGGGGACGCCCTCGAAAGGATGCTTTTCCTTGGTATTGCCAGTTTTGCTGCTGAACCTGTTGCTGTCCCTGGTTTCCAGCTTGCTACGTTTGCTGATAACCCTGATGTGAGGTACTAGATTGGTGTGTACCTCTCCCCGCTCCCCTCTACGCATGCCTCTGAACTGTAGAGCCCCCAAGGACCTTGCAGTTTCGTTATCCTTCTTTAGTTGATTGAGCTTTTCATCAACCACACTGCCAAACAATTGTTTCCCATTGAATGGCGAGTTAATGATGTTACTCTGCACTTCTGGCTTGAAGCCTGAGATTTTAAGCCATGCTTTCCTCCTCTCTGTGATACCAATCATCATTTGTCTGCTTGATGGTTCTGCAGCATCCAGGGCTGATTTTAAACATGTATTTGCAATGTTTTTACCCTCTTCCACCAAGTAGGTAGCTCTTTTTTTGAATTGTTCAGGTAGATATTTTAACAATTCTCCTACCTCCTCCCAGTGTTGATAAGCATGTCTGTTCAACAATGCATTGGAATTGGCTATGCGCCATTGATTAGCTGCACTTCTTTCCACCTTCCTTCCTACCAGGTCCATCCTCTTGCTTTCTTTGTCAGGAGGAGGTCCCACTGTAGTTGGTACATTTGCTCTTTTCCGTGCAGTTGAAGTAATAATAGAGTCAGCTGGCACAGATCCCCTGATGTATATGGGATCCTTAGAGGAGTGCTTATACTTCTTTTCTGCTCTTGGTATGATAGCCTTGCATCAGCAGGCTCTTTGAATGCTTCCCTCCCCTGGTCCAGAACACTTGGCAGCATTGGGAGGAATTGATTTCTGGATTGTGTAGGCATCAGTGTCTCTAATAAAAAACATGATTGTGGTTTTTCTTCCTCAAGTTGAACACCATAAGTATCAGCAGCTTTTTTAATCACCTGATTATACATGCCAATGTCATCTAGGGGTGATGGCCTTGAAGGATATGTTTCCACAGCCTCCTCAGGTGATTCGGCGTCTAGATCTTGCCATTGTAAGTCTTGAGTCTCCGAAATGGCCGATTCGGCATATATCTGCTCGTCCCCCTCGACGTCTTCTCCGAAAAAGAATGATTCTTCCTCTTCTTCTTCGATCGGTTCAGGGGTTGTCGGCGATATTAGATCTTCGATGACCTTTTCGCCTTCTGTATTTTTTGATTTCGGCTGTATCTTGAATAGCTTCAAGCTTTCGTCGAAGTCTTTTTTACGTTGTAAAATATTAGCCATCTCGGCTTTGAGCCTTTTTCTGTATCTCGGCCACGTGTGTATCGGCGTCGAGATTTTCGGCTTTCCGTTTTTCGGCTGTCGGCGCCGAAGCAATCGTTGACATTTGTGTGGGCCTCTCTTTTTTCGACGCAGAGGAGTCCTTTTCCAGACTGTCTTTCGATGTCTGTCTTTTCGAGGACCTTTGCCGTTCCGGAGTCCTTATCCAAGGATCCTACGGTGTGTTTTTGTTTGGGTGCAGCTGCGGTCGCCGAATGCTTCGACGCCGAGGCTCCCTTTGGAGGTCGAGTCTGATTTTCGAGACTCTTCTAGTTTTTTCGAGGTCGACGACTCTTACCTCCTTCGAAGTCTTCTTCTCGACCTCCACGACCAAAACCTCTGTCCTCGTCGCCCTCTGGTCATTCGGCGACGTTATCTTTCTCCTCACTGGAGAGTCCCAGGTCTCGCAGTGAAGGTGGTGGTCCTTGGGCTTGCATATTGTAGTTGGCTCGTCGCTGCCTTTCTCTCACCCTCAACGTCTTCGGGGTGAAGACGGAGCAGGCGTTACAGTCATCACTCTGATGATCTAGCGGCAGGCACAGATTGCAGACCGGGTGCTGATCCTTCTGTGCGCACTTGTGGTGCCAGTTCTTGCAAAACTTGAACGGTGTCTTGTCCATTACCGTGCACTTAGGGAGCCCCCTGCATGCGCATTCTCCGATCGTCGTCGAAGATCTTGTTTTTTTACCCTTCGGCGAACTCTGGTCGTCTTGTGTTGAAAGTTGAAAGTCGATAAAGACGTCCTACTGGTTTTTAATTTCTTTTCGTCGATTCTTCTCTCCAATCTTCGGAGCTCCTTCCGTATCGATCCAGACCAAACGGCGGAAAAAAAAGAATCTGAAGATGGCGACCAAAGGTGGGAGCTTCCGGAGTAAGCACATCGACATCACAGAAGGACACCAAATGGTGGTACGTCGACGCCCACCAAAAAAAAAAAAAAAAAAAAAGAATACTACAATTCCGGACCCAACCACTAGATGGCGGAATAATGCACAGCATGTGAATCCAGAAAAGATTCACGCTGCAAAATCTTAGTTACAAGTTCATGTAACGTTAAAAATAATTCTTCACCAAAATATTTTTCTCAGAACTTTCATATATATTTAAAATGTCCTGTTTGGATTACTGTAATATTTTATTCGGACCTGCACATAGGAGCACAGCATGAAAAGTACTGGATATAGAACACAGTAATTAAACTGGTACTACGTCTGCAGAGACATGATCATCACACACTCATAGCGACTAGTTCTTCATTCGATATTCCATGTACTTATGTATCTACATATTTATTACTTTTCTTCTAATTCAGCATATCCAATGCACTACCCTATTTTTCACCCTACACCACTCTCAATATATCCTCTACCTCAACTCTGACTCATCTCAAACCTCATTCTAACTCTTCCTAATGCACTATCCAATTTATCACCCTATACCTCTATCAATATATCCTCTACCTCCACTCTCGCATTCATCTCAAACCCCGTACCACTACTATGATCCCCAAAATAACCCTTTCTAGACTCTTCCCTACTCTACCCCTCCTTGCATCAGCTCATACCTCTTTTACTATTCAGATCTCCCAAACAAGTCTTTCTAAACCCTTCCCTCGGACTCTTCCCCCTCCACCTCCATTTTACTCATCCCAAGCCTCCTCCTACTGCTAGGAGCTCCAAAAAAAACAATTCTAAATCTTTCCCTCTTCTATACCTGCACTATCCTTTTCAATCCAAATAACAGACTAACATGTCCACCACTCAAATTAATTTCATATTTCACTATACTAATTCACCACTAATCCTTCATGGGTTCCAGAGTAGTGTGCTACTTGCCGAAAAAGCGCTTCAACACTCCATCAGAGGTAGCAAGCGCTATATAAATGCAAACCTTTTTCCCTCTTCTATCCCTCCACTATCCTTCTCAATCCAAATAAGTGACTAACATATCCACCACTCAAATTATTTTCATATTTCACTATAGTAATTCATCACTAAACCCTTACGGGTTCCAGAGTAGCGTGCTACTCGCTGAAAAAGCGCTTAGATGCCTCGTCAGGGGTAGTAAGCACTATATTAATGCAATTACAATACAATACATAGTTCCCTGTGTCATCCTAACTGCAGTGGCAGCTCGTCCAACAGCAAATTGTGGTCAAATCTGTGTGTCTTGTAAATCAACTCCATCAATAACTTGAAACACGCTATTGTCGAAACATTTTGAATGGTATCTTCCCACCTGTTCCTTGACATCACATGGACATTTCTTACACCATGTCTCTAATAGTGGGGGCCAGAGGTGTGGGCTGGCGCATCTTGGTTGATGCTGTGGCTCAAAGCTAATGCTAGGCTGGTATGCCTATTTGCTCAAGTGTCTTTCATTTACCCTAGTTTACAAAACAGTAATGTTGGGTTGTTTAAACATTTTGTTTAGTTTCTAGGTATTTTATGCCATTAAATTCCATTTTCAATAAATAAAAATAAAAGTTTACCAAAGCTGTGACCCCACAGAGATTCACAGGTATAAAATTTTTCCTGAATATCAGTAAAGTCCAGTGAGGGAGAATGCACTTTTCTTGATATTCCTAGATTTTCAAGAATGCTTAAAATAATAAGGCATTGAACTAAACATAGGTCAATGAGGGGTGGTTCTTGTTCTATTGCATTTCTCAAAGTCAAACAGTATTACAAAACTTCATAAATTTAATGGCACTGCCAAGCTGAAAGGCACTCACAAAACATAAGGAGGTGGGTTTGGGGAATGGGTGCATTTTTACCTTCCTAAAATCTCAAGCAGTTCTGCAACACCATTGAAGTGGTCTGTTTCATATATAAACCTGAAAAAAGAGAGAGAAAAAAACTTGAGCAACAAGAATTCAACCCCAAGGGAATATGAATTAATCTTTCATTATGGGGACATGAAGAAACAGTAAAACTTATAAAACTTAGAATAGACTGCAGATCCACAACAGTGTGGCAACAAAGATAGAGACTATGAGGTTTCAACAGATACGAACAGAATGAGTTGGCTGGCTAGATTGGCATGATGGTTAAAATTATATCAATGTCTAGACACAAATGTAATTAACTGAAAAGCTTCTACAAAAATATTACAAAGGGTAAAGAACCTGGGTACATAACATAGGTCAAAGCTATTGTAGTCCCTTTAAAATGTTCCCAATAGACTTATACATTAATTTTTATAGAATACTCCCATGTAGTGTTCTCACTGAAAGTTTACTGCACAATCAAAATCAAACTATGTCGGAGTACTTCAACAAGGAGCACCAATAACTAGATTGAAATCGTAACATTACATGAGGCATTAGAAATAGTGTTTCTTACTAAAATAAGTAGATTTTGATACTTATGTAGGTGAAGAAATGGCATGAGTAGGTGAAGCAATCCATGCATTTAAACTGAGGTTAATAACTAACCAAATATTTGAAACAGATTTCTAACATTACTAAGCAAAATTGTTCTCTGAGGACTGTAAACGTTTACTGATTTACATTCCATGGAGATCAGATTTTTTAAATCAAAAATTGCTCTCACAAGAAGGCACCAAAATGTTCTTATTTAATGTAGATGTTTTCTAAAGCCAAATCTGCCTATTGGGTACAGACAAGGTTTAAAATATATACATTACAAGGCAATATAAAAAAATTAGATCACATTTAAACCCACCATTTCATATGGCAGGTACACAATACATCATGCTACAGACCATATTCATAACTTAACCATATAGAGCTCAATGTTCAAGACTGTCTTACTTCTAAGCATAATAGTAAGTACATACAAAATTTTGTACGTTTCCGTTCAGAAGGAACAATATTTTGTATCTAGAGTTAACTGCACCAGCAACTGTTTCACTGCATTTAGAGGGGCAAAACTGGGTACAGTAATCATGGGTGGGAGTTGAAAGATTAATATTAAGAACTGTCTGCCAAAAAAATGCTTGATTACAATTGTGTCAAGATTCCTTACTTTTCATTCTGCCACAATGGCGGTGTTGAAATAAGAAGCCTTATTAGGCAACTTCATATTTTTGAGGGATTATCAGCTTTTGATTCACTAACGTTATGTCATTTAGTGTTCAGTGTAAGAAAATAAATACTTACTAGTTCTTATAACAAGATTATTTTGTTGATAATGCAATCATTGCATTGTCTTCAATATCCACAAGCATGTTCTCAATTTCAATACACTTGTTAAATAAAATACACAATTATCCCGCGTTTGTATTCTTTCAGTTTGGGTTCGAATGATAAAGCCAGGATCCCAGAAAGGATCCCAGAAAGCTAAATATTTCTACACCATTGCCATAGCATATTGGACTAAGGAACATAATATACTTTTCAGTTCAAAGCAAGAAGGAAGAGTCACAGTGAAGATACCTTGTTTGAGAAATAATATTAAAAGTAAGTATTATTTCCTTTGGTGGGGCACTGGGAACTGTGTCTTTCGGTAAGAACATACACCCAATAAAAAAACATGGAGTGAAATCAAAATCCACTTAGTAGAATTTGATAACTGAACTTTACTTTCTAGTCTTACAGTATTCTGAAAGTGGAATAATGATCAACAGTGAGCAGATGCCTTTTTTATTGATTAATAAGATATCCAGTAACGTGGCAGTAATTAACCAAATGGCAGAAATAATTAATGAAAGTCACACTCTCCCTACAGTTACCAAGTTCTGGAGTGGCCTTCATCTTTTACACCGTTATTTAGGAATAAAGAACAAGACACTGACCTTCAATAATGCTCTTTTTAGTGGATGCCCTACTGCAGATTCCTCCCCCCTAGAATATCCTGAAGCACCAGACTGGAACGGGAGAATTTTCTTCAGCACTGCCACCACACCAGTTCGGAAAAGGCAGAGCAGAGCCGCATATAAGTGCCTCTTCTGGGAGCTGACATCAGTTTGTCTTTGCCCCCTCTGCCCCATAGATGTGGTTCGTAAGACAATTGTTGGTGACAGTGCCCTGATCTCTAACTTCAGACCTTTAAACTTGTGAATCAGAGAAAACTTAACAGAATGGGGAATCCAGAAGGCAGCGAGGAATCTGAGGTTAGAAAAAGTATCCATCAGAAAGAGTTACTGAAGGTAAGCAACTTGCTATTCTGATGGATACTTCTAACCACAGGTTCTTTACCTTTAGAATAGATACCAAAGCAGAATCTCCCAAAAGGTGGGGTGTCTGGGGAGTAGACTCATTCGGAAGCCATGCAGGGCCAAGCTTGTGAAAGTGATCTTCCTGTCAAGACAGTAGTGCTTAGTCAATGTATGCACCAACGCCCACATCGCAGCCTGGGAGATATCAAGAACGTACCAAAGCTGTTGTAGCAGCCTTAGCCCTGGTGGAATGGGCGCTCAGGGGGCTGTTTTTCTTGGCGAGTGTGTGGATCTTGATGCAGAGGAATATCCACAGTGACATGGTCAATATTCTGCATCGCCATCCCTTTCCTAGTACAAAGAACTGATAGTCCACTCAATGCCCCTTCGTACAAATCGATATAAAACTCAAATCCCTTTTGAGATCCACCTGATAGAGCCAAGAATGTTGGGAGAGTGATCGACTGTCAAAAGTAGAAGGATTTAACAACCTTCAGCAAAAAGGCTGGCGCATTCCTCAGCACCAATTTGTCTGAAAAATAAATGCTATAGGACAGCTACCCTTAAAGTGCATGCAGGTCACTCATGCGACGAGCTACATAATCACAATGAGGAAGACAGTTATCATAGTCAAAAGATACAGCAAGCAAATATGCATAGGCTCAGTTGGTATAAACATAAGAAATGTAAAGACCAAGGTAAAGTCCACTGGGACATCACAAACAGTTTGGGTGTGTGTCAGACCTTTAATAAACATCTGACAATTTAAACAAGGACGACTGGTCCAGCAAATGCAGAAAGGCGGATTGGGCAGACAAACAAAATTTCACTGAAAGACCCTACTGGGCTTTACGTTTCAGAAAGAGGAAGTAGCACTATTAACAGCCCTTGCCTCCCAGAGTCTGGTGATAGTTTGATGGCACTTTTGAAGGGTAAGAGATGCACCTCAAGCAGGAAGATGGAATGATGGCCCTTCGACATTCATTCCTTCATGGGAGGAAAGTGGGGTGGGGATGAAATGAAAGGCAGGGCATAGCCTCTGAACAATCTGAAAGACCCATCTGTCAGACTTGATGGATCGCCAACCTGGGAGAAAATAAGGAATCCTTTCTCTACCAGTTGGTAGTGAAACGTTAAGGACACAATAAAGCGGCTTAGTGACCATCTTAGCAGGAAGGAGTAGCTGGAGGACTGATTCTCTTGCTGCATGTGAGATGTCTGCCAGTGCCACAACCGTGACCCCAAAAGAACTGGGCTGTCTGCTATACCACTGGCTGGGAAGGTTGCTGTTGTCTGCAGGCCAACCCTCTGGAAAATCCCCTAAACCTGTGGAATGGCTAGGGGAATTGTTTCCCAAAAGTCAAAAGCACCAAGAAACACGCTGTGGCCTCATTCTCTTTAAATCATCTTTAAAACATTCCAGAACAGAGTCCGCCTTCTCTCCAAAGAGTCTACAGCCATCGAACAAGCATCTCCATCAAATTGCCTGCACATCAATAAAAAATCTGGTCAGCATTATACAGGCGGGCCTGCAAAGCATGGCACTAGTACCAACAGCTCCTCCATTGCAACCTTGGTGTCTAGGTCAGTGCAAGTGCTGCATTTTTGCAGCATCCAGACCATCATGCATCGTTTGAATGAGGGAAGCTCCAAGGTCCTCTGGGACCACCAGCAAGGCACTGGTGTCATATTCATCAGGACAACCTTTTCTTTGAACCATGATGTCAGAGTAGTAGTAGTAAAGTAGCTTTAATTATATGTCCCTTTCACGCAAGATGAAAGCAATTATGAAGATGGCCAATGGTTTCAGAATGGAACTTATTAAAAGTTCTTTTGTGATGCCAGTAATCAGCTCTGTGCAACTACCAAGATTTCCTACAGCTCTGGAGTTGGTTAATGGTGCCAAGAAACTCCTGAAGAGGTATCATGTACTGTGTTGCAAAAGGCATAGCTAAAACCAAGAAGACATGAGAGCTTTTAGGACACAAGAGAGTCTTGAATTTTCACACCACAGCCTTCAATCCTCTCGTGAATGGCGACAAAACCTTTGGTTTGAAGGTTCACATGATAATTTGCCCACACATATGCAGAATGAAAAGGATGGAGCAGGGCAAGATTTCCCTAAACGTGCATCCTGAACAGATTTTTTTTTTAGTATCTCAAAATTATTTCAATGCATCCAAATTAAATAGGTTACCTTATATGAAACTCAAAACATATTAAGCACATTAACAGTTCAAAAGCAAAATGTATCTGCATGGGGAGGAAATAGTAAGTGGATTTAAATTGTGTGCATCGTAAACTTAATGAAATGTTTAGTCTCCCTTATCGTGAGTCAGGAAGATTGGGTCCTTAATCTCCCTTCTTCTGCCATTAGGCAGGGGTGGGGGAGGGGGGGAAATCTTATCAATCAGGTTATCGAGCTACTTCTCTTTTATGAACAGGAAAAAAAAATCTCTTTAATAACTTTGTTTGCCTTGCAAGTTACAGCCTGTCCAGTTGGTTTCGTATGACCGCAGGGCAACAAAGGTTTGACAGAACATATGGCAGAGTAGACCGTTACAAATAACTTTTGAATCATTAAGCTCAACGATTGACAGGGCCTGAATCAATATAAAGAAAAAGTTATTTGTTCACTAAATCCCAAGAACTAAATTTCCTTGCCTACCTGAAGAATTTCAGAAGCCTTTAAAATAGAAAGCAATCTCCATTTTAAACATTTTTAAAAGGCACACGAATCTCAAATCATTTTTTAAAGTACAACACTGTTAATCTGTTTCGTTTTTCCATCAATGCTTTGTCAAACAGAACAATCACCTTCTTCTGAATAAACTTTGCAATGCTTCATTTAATTGACCACAAACATGGGCTAGCTGAAAAAGTTATTCATTGTGCTGCCTCCTGGTATCTGTGAATTGATTTTTTTTCTTTTTTAATTCCTGTTTTCTGGAACCTCTGATCTATTCTACTCATAATGTTCTCTAAAGTGCGTAACTACCCAGAAGGGCCTCCCAGCGCTAGGTTAGCAACAGGTAGTTCCGACTGAAGGAACAGAATTAGTTGAACAGGATAGTTTTTAACAGTTTCCAAAATTTTAGTTCAGACTGTTTTCTTAATATTCTGGTGAAGTGTGTACCAGAGCTTGGGGGCTATGAAAGCAAAAGAACTTCCTCCACTTCTGGTTCTCTTTATTCTGGGCACTGCAAACAACTGCTGGCTGGTAGAGCGCAGTGTTCTTGAGGTATTGTAGGGAGAGAGGACTCTCTGGATTAAGATTGCACCCTTTTTATACAAAGCTTGATGAGTTCGGCACAGAGCTTTAAACTGTATTCTTTTAATCACAGGTAACCAGTGTAAGCTTGCCAGATTCGCAGTTGCAGACTGAAGTTTGGGGATTCTGAAAAGTACACAGGCAGCAGCATTCTGGATAACCTGTAATCTTTTGATAACAGCCTTAGAACTTCCCAAATATACAGAGTTTCTGTAATCCAGGCGTGAGATGACTAATCTTTGCACCACAATTCTGCGAGATGGTTCAGGGAGCCACCTCAAAAGCTTTCTCAGTGTTCTAAGCAAACCAAAACATGTTGCTGCAAATTTTGGAGGTTGGGTTGTCATGGAAAGCGTGTGTTCGAGTTTAAAGCCAAGGCTTTTGACTTCTGGTTTTGGGGTGGGTTGATAGACAAAACATTCTGACCAATTCATTTCCGTCGATCTCTTGGGGTTAATTTCCCACCATCATCTCAGTTTTTTCACCATTTAATTTCAGGCTGTTTGTTGCCATCCAGTCTGCCACATGTTTGAGACAATAGTTTAGTTGGGTAGAGGTCGTGTCAGTTTGTGAGGAAAGAGATAATCCACGTATCATCTGCGTAAGATATAGAGGAAAAGCTTTAGTCTTTTATGATCTCCGTGAAGTAACATACAGATTGAACAGGGTCGGGCCGAGATACCCCGCAATTCAGGGGGTAGATTTCAGATTTTGTAGCTTCCTCACAAACCTGAAAAGTTCGGTTTAGGAGGAATGAGGCGAGTTATTTGAGTGCTGATCCAGCTATTCCTGCTGCCTCCAGTCTTCTCACTACCAGTGGGTGGAAAACGTTGTCAAACGCCACGCTCAGATCCAATAGGATCAGAGCTGCAGTCCCTCCCTGATCCAGGTTGGCTTTTAATTCTGTCATGGCAGCCAGCTGGGCAGTCTCAGTGCTACTCATAGGTCTGAAACCCATCTGAGAAAAATATAGGATGTCATGTGCTTCCAAATATAGGGAGAGAGTGTTAATATTTGTTTTCTAATATTTTACTCGATCCTGGTAGAAGGGAGATCGGGCTATAGTTTTCACACTTGGAGGGATCAGCTGATTATTATTATTATTTTTTTTTAGCAGTGGCCTCACGATTGCATGCTGCTGGAACTATCCCGGAGTCCAATGACAGACTAAGCATATCAGTCAGCCTGCTAATAACTACCTCACTCCCACTTAGCACAATGCCAGGAGGTGCTGGGTCTAACGGTGAGCCTGACTTAAGAGATTCAAGAATTTCATAGTTACTTTGAGTCATTTCAGAGAATGTATTACATTTTTCATGTTGCCATACCATTATTTTCCTAACTTCATCATCCCCTTTCAGCATCAGGAGGATGTTATTAACTTTTTCTACAAAAAAGCTAGCTAGCATGTTGCAGCGAAGGTCTGATGGTGGGGGCCTGATTTACTATCTGTTGGTTTTGTCATGCTGCTAACCAGACTGAACAATTCCTAAGAGGAATTAGATGGAAGAACGCAGAGATCAACGCCTTACTCAAGAAACCCAAGGCGGACCCCAAGAACTTCCGGCCCATCTCCCTACTCCCGTTCCCGGCGAAGGTCATCGAGAAGACCGTCAACAAACAACTGACCCGCTACCTCGAGGAGAACAGCATCCTGGACCCGTCCCAGTCCGGGTTTCGCAGCAACCACAGCACCGAAACTGCCCTCATTGCTGCCACCGATGACATCAGGACCCTGCTAGACAACGGAGAGACCGCGGCCCTCATCCTCCTGGACCTGTCAGCCGCCTTCGACACGGTATGCCACCACACACTACGCACACGCCTCCACGACGCCGGAATCCAAGAGAAGGCCCTGGACTGGACCACCTCCTTCCTCTCCGGCAGAACACAGAGCGTCCGCCTCGCCCCCTTCCGCTCCGAGGCCACCAAGATAATCTGCGGCGTACCCCAGGGCTCATCCCTCAGCCCAACGCTGTTCAACATCAACATGGCACCACTCGCCCACGTCGCCCGACTGCACGACCTCAACATCATCTCTTACGCCGATGACACCCAGCTGATTCTCTCCCTCACCAAAGACCCCACACCGCCAAAACAAACCTCCACGAAGGAATGAAGGCCGTCGCCGAATGGATGAGGAACAGCCGACTGAAGCTGAACTCTGACAAGACAGAGGTCCTCATCCTCGGATCCACCCCCTCGGCCTGGGACGACTCCTGGTGGCCGACCGCACTGGGAGCAGCCCCAATACCCACCGACCACGCACGCAACCTAGGAGTCATCCTCGACTCCACCCTCTCCATGACTAAGCAGGTCAACGCCGTCTCTTCCGCCTGCTTCAACACCCTCCGCAAGATCTACAAGTGGATCCCCACCGAAACGAGAAGAACGGTCACCCAGGCCCTCGTCAGCAGCAGGCTGGACTACGGAAACGCCCTCTACGCTGGAGCCTCTGCCAAACTCCTGAAACGGCTGCAACGCATCCAGAACGCCTCTGCACGCCTGATCCTCGACATCTCTCGCCGCAGCCACATCACCCCTCACCTGAGAAACCTGCACTGGCTCCCCGTCAACAAGAGGATAACCTTCAAGCTCCTCACCCACGCACACAAGGCACTGCACAACACCGGACCTGCGTACCTCAACAGACGACTCAGCCTCTACACCCCCGCCCGCCAGCTTCGCTCTGCCGACCTCGCCACAATACCCCGCATCCGAAGAGCGACCTCCGGCAGCAGATCCTTCTCCCACCTCGCCGCCAAAACCTGGAACACCCTCCCCACCCGCCTACGGCAGACCCAAGACCTGCTGACCTTCAGAAGACTCCTGAAGACCTGGCTCTTCGAGCAGTAGCAGCACCCCTCTCCCCCCCCCTCCCAACACCCCCTCCTCAGCGCCTTGAGACCCTCACGGGTATGTAGTGCGCTCTACAAATGCTATGATTGATTGATTGTCAATCTTGGAGGCAAAGCAGATGATTCTTGCCTTTCTGATAGCGTAATAGTATTTTTTTTTATTAGCTTTTTTGTTTCTTTGGCCGTAGCATCGTATCTTTTCCTCCACAATCTTCCTAATTTTTTTGACTTTTTTTTTAATTTTAAGAGTTCAGGTGAAAATCAGGGAGCTCTCTCTCAATGTTTAGGTTTTTGCTGCCTACCAAGTGTTAAATTGTTAAGGGCCATCAGCATCCAGACTTCAAAATTCCTATAACTACTTGAAATGTCTCCTTCTATTGCCGGGATGGAGTTGGTCAGTGAGTCCTGCCACGCTACAATGTCTAATTTGGCCCAGTTACGTCCAAGTCTGGGCTGATGAAGTATGGGGACTTTAATGCTTCTATTACCTAATTGAATGGTATGAGTTTATGATCTGCCCATGTGATCTCAATGGGATCTCCTGTGGTCATTTCAAGTATATTCGAAAGGAAAATGCTACTTACCAGTATGCATCTGTTCTTGGCATGTAGAGCTGCAGAATATGATACTTTTGCATAGATCGCCATCTGGTGTTGGGCTCGGATGCTTGCACCTTGTTGTTGTCTTGGAAGAAGTCTTTTGTAGTCACGAGATAGGTGACTCCTCCGTTGGACGATAGTGCGCATGGGCATGGACTCCATCTTCAGATTGTTTTTCGCCATGATGGGAAATGATGGAGTTTGTAAGAAACAGAAAAGATGTCCATGTGAATGTATGTAATGTAATGTAATGTAAGGTACACTTATATAGCGCAGCTGCCACCCCAAGGTATCCTGGCGCTTAAGTTACCAAATCATCCACTGCACATAACTAAGCTGATCTAGACAAGAATAAGTTTCTAGGGAACAGTCTGGTCTTCAGTTCCTTCCTGAAGCGTGACAAGGTGTTCAGTTGTCTAAGTTCTGGGGGTAAAGCGTTCCAAAGTCTAGATGCTGTAAAACTAAAAGATCTGCCACCCATCTAAGTAAGATAACACAGGAACAGGTGCAGGTTCCGGGGAGGCGGGTGGGCGTATGATATTCTGTAGCTCTACATGCCAAGAACAGATGCATACTGGTAAGTAGCATTTTCCGTTCGAGGCATATGAGCTGCAGAATTCATACTTTGGCATAGACTGTACAGCAGTGTGTCCCCTAGCGATGGTCACCTGTACCTGTTGCAGTGGTTTGGAAAAGTGTCTTAAGAACAGCCTGGCCTACAGAAGCCTGTTGCTTGGCCTGCACGTCTACACAATAGTGTTTGGTGAAGGTGTGTGTAGTAGACCATGTCGCTGCTTTACAAATGTCTTCTAGGGAATGTTCCCTAAGAATGCCATGGAAGCCCCTAGTTTGCGTGTTGAGTGCGCTCTAGGGGAATTGTTAATGTGCGGTTTGCCTTCTGGTAGCATATTTGAATGCATTTGACTATCCACCTGGCAATTCCAGCTTTGGAGATGGGGTTGCCTTTATGAGGTGGAGAGAAAGCTACAAACAGTTGGTTTGTCTTTCTAAAAGGTTTAGTCCTGTCAATATAATAAAGTAAAGCTCTTTTGACGTCAAGTGTGTGAAGAGCTCTCTCTGCTACTGAATCTGAGTTTTGGAAAAACACTGGTAACTCTACAGATTGATTAAGATGGAAAGCAGAGATTACTTTGGGAAGGAATTTAGGATTTGTTCTAAGAACCACCTTGTTACGATGTATTTGTAAGAATGGTTCTTGTATGGTTAAAGCCTGTATCTCACTTACTCTTCTGAGAGAGGTGATTGCGACAAGGAAGGCTACTTTCCATGTAAGAAACTGCAGTTCACATTTGTGTAAAGGCTCAAATGGGGGACCCATGAGCCTAGTAAGGACAATGTTTAGGTTCCACACTGGAGAGGGCGGCAGTGTGGGAGGAATTATCCTCTTAAGGCCTTCCATAAAGGCTTTGATAGCGAGTACTCTAAACAGTGACAAATGTGGTCTGTTTTGCAGGTAGGCGGCAAGGGCAGCCAGATGGAATCTTATGGATGAGTATGCTAGATTACATCTTTGTAGATGCAGCAAATAGCAAATGATATTCTGAATGGAAGCATCTAGCAGGTCAGTTTTGTTATTACAGTAAATGACAAATCTTTTCAATTTGGCTGCATAGCAAGCTCTAGTAGTAGGGCGTTTGGCTTCTTTGATAATGTTCATACAGTCCGGTGGGAGGTTTAGGAAACCGAACTCTAGGACTTCAGGAGCCAGATTGCTAGATTCAGTTGCGCTGGATCTGGGTGCCTGATCTCTCCATGGTTCTGCGTTAGCAGGTTTGGGGAGAGATGTAGTTTTTGGTGTGGAGTTACTGAGAGTTCTAGGAGTGTTGTGAACCATGGTTGCCGTGCCCATGTGGGAGCAACTAGGATAATTTTGAGAGACTGTTGCTAGAGCTTGCGTACTACTAGGGGAATGAGTGGGATTGGTGGAAAAGCGTACGCAAATCTGCCTGACCAGTTCATCAATATCGCATTGCCATTGGACAACGGGTGTGGAAACCTGGCGGCGAAGGTTGGGCATTTTGCGTTTGCGTGTGTGGCAAACAGATCTATGTCTGGGTGGCCCCACATGTGGAAAAATGGTTGAAGAACTTGAGGATGAAGTTCCCATTCGTGTATCTGCTGTGTCTGACGACTTAGCAGATCCGCAATCTGATTCTGCACTCCTGGAAGGTGTTGTGCCAGAAGATATAGGTTTTGCGGAATGGCCCATCTCCATATGCTTTGCACTAGATGAGATAGTTGCAAAGAATGTGCTCCTCCTTGTTTCTGTATGTAATACATTGCTGTCATATTGTCCGTGCGGACCAGGACTGTTTTGTTGAGGAGATGTGCTTGAAATGATTTTAGCGCTAGAAATATTGCCAGTAGTTCTAGGTGATTGATGTGGAGCACTTTTTGTTGAGTGGTCCACCTGCCCTGAATTGTGTGGCTTAGGAGATGAGCTCCCCAGTCGGTGAGTGATGCGTCCGCTGTTAGCACTATCTGTGGAAGTGGCTCTAGGAACGGCCGCCATTTGGAAAGGTTTTGTGTGTGTTTCACCACTGCAGAGAGCGATGTGTGCGGCTGTCCACCAACACCAGATCTGTAAGTTGACCGTGAGCTTGATTCCACTGACGTGCTAAGCATTCTTGTAAGGGGCGCATCTGAAGTCTTGCGTGAGGTACTATGAAAATGCAAGAGGCCATCATTCCTATCAGCTGCATAAACACTCGAGCTGGAAGGGAGTGTTCGGGTTGAAATTGTTTGACGAGGGTTTGCATACTGGCTATCCTGGCTGGATTGGGGTATGCTAGGGCTTTGGAAGTGTCTATTGTGGCCCCTAGATACTGATGTAGGTAGGAGGGCTGTAGATGTGACTTGGCGTGGTTTATTGTGAACCCCAAGTGGTGTAGCAGCTGAATTGTTTGGTGAGTGTGATGAACACACGGACTGTGTGACTTGGCTTTTATCAGCCAGTCGTCCAGGTATGGGAACACATGGATTTGCTGTCTTCGCAAGTGTGCGGCTACTACCGCGAGACACTTTGTGAAGACCCTGGGCGCTGTGGTTACACCGAATGGGAGAACCTTGAACTGATAGTGCTGGCCGTCCACTGTGAACCTTAGATATTTCCTGTGAGCAGGGTGTATGGGAATATGGAAGTAGGCGTCCTTGAGATCTAATGTGGCAAGGAAGTCGCCTTGTTGCAGCAGTGGAAGAACCTGTTGGAGAGTGATCATGTGAAAGTGATCTGACTGTATGTAGAAATTGAGAGGTCTGAGGTCCAGTATTGGCCTGAGAGTACCGTCCTTCTTGGGGATTAGAAAGTACAGGGAGTAAACCCCTGTCCCTTGATGCTCTAGGGGAACTGGTTCTATTGTGTGCTTTTGAAGCAGTGAGAGAACTTCCTGTTTGAGAAGCGTTAGATGTTCCGTGGACATTGGACGCTGTTTGGGCGGTATGTTGGGGGGAGTTGCAGTAAGTTCCAGGCAGTAACCATACTGGATAATTTGTCTTACCCACCTGTCTGTAGTGATGGAATTCCAGACAGGTAGGAACTGTGAGAGTCTTCCTCCGACCGGATTGGAATGGTCTGGAGGGAGCGGAGGGAAGTCATTGTTTGTTAGTGGGGGAGGTGCGAGTGTTGTTACCTCGGCCTCTCCGTTTGTTGTTATTTCCCCTGTACCCACCTCTGAAATATCCCTTGTTGGGGGATGTTTGTGTGGGACTTTTATAGGAGGAGGAAGCAGTGTCTGTGCTGATGTTCTTGGATGCGCCCCTATAAAAGGAGCGATGAAAGGAGCCTCGTGTAGATGGAGACTGTAATGCTCCCATAGTTTTCGCAGTCTGTGTCTTTTTTCATTTTTTCTAAGGCTGTGTCTACAGCTGGTCCAAAATGTTGTTCCTGATTGAACGGCTGATTCAGTATAGTAGTTTGCACTTCTTGTTTGAACCCAGAAATGCGCAACCAAGCATGTCTTCGTAATAACACGCTAGTGTTGATTGATCTAGATGCAGTGTCTACTGCATCGAGGGCACATTTAATGGATGCGTTTGTGATTAACTTGCCCTCCTGAATCAAATCATTGGCTTTGGCCTTGTATTGGTCAGGTAAATGCTGCATTAGGCCCTCAAGCTCGTCGTATTGAGCCCTCTCGTATCTGGCAAGTAATGCTTGTGCATTAGCTATCCTCCAGTGATTAGCTGCTTGGGCGGCAACTCGTTTGACTGAAGCATCTAGTAATTTAGACTCTTTGTCTGGAGGTGGAGCATCACCGGAGGTCTGAGAGTTGGCACGCTTCCTAGCATTGGTCACTACCAGGGAATCTAAGGGGAGTTGTCCTTTAATGTAGGTGGGATCATCAGGGGCGGGTTTATATTTTTTATCAATCCGAGGATTGAGGATCCTGGTCCTGACAGGGTCTTTGAAGACGTCTGGAGCATGTTTGATGACACCTTTCAGCATGGGTAATGTGTGTACTGTTTTTTGTGACTGTGCAAAAGTGTCTACCAGGAAGCCTTCCTCTGTGGGGTCTGAATGCATCTGAACGCCATGATATTGGCCAGCCCTATCAATGAGCCAACTAAACCCAATGTTGTCATAAGGGGGAGATGGCCTTGTTGGGTATGCATCCGGATCAGGAAGGTCTGGAGGATCTACAGGGTGATTGTAGTCGTCCCATGTGTCCTGTGGTATGCTAGTGTCATCATCAGGATCATCGAAAGTGTCATTATGTCCACCCCCACCCCCTAGGTCATCATCATCCTGTAGTGGTGGTGAGTATGGAGGAAGTGTGGGAGAGTTTGGAGGAGAGAAAGGCTTAGTAGGAAGAACAGGAGAAGAGGGTCTTATCGGTGAAGTTGCACAGTCTCTTTTCTTCACATGCACCTCAGGGATGTGTGGGGTGTCGAATTTCCGCTTTTTCTGCGGGATATTGACAATATGGCCTGTTTTAGGGTCCACATGCAGTGTTTTCTGTTTCGGATCGATAGGATCCGGTAGAAACAGTTCTTCCTGGTTGGCGTCTCCCTTCGGCGCCGATTAGTTCAGGTTCCGAACGCGGTTTAGATTTCTGCTCTGGAGCCTTAGAAGGGGTTTTTGGGTCCTTCGGCTTCGACGTGGAGTCCGAAATCTTTTACGGATCCAAAGGTTGTCGAGGTTTCTTCGGATCCGAGGCCTTATGTTCTTTCGGTGCCGAAGTGCTCGGTGCCGAGGCCTTTTTGGAGACAGCGGGAGTAGGATGTGTTCCCGCTTTCGGCACCGACGGTGTTTTTGGGGCACCGACGTGCAGCTTGCTCGGTCCCGAGCTGCCGGAAGGCTTCTCCTTTGTCTTCGGAGCTGGGCCCGGAGGCGGGGCTTCTGAAGTTTTCTTTGGGTCGCGACTAAGGCCTTCAAGCGAAGTCTTGACCGGAGCCTTCTTTTTTTCGGGTGGGGTTGGGGCAGGGGCAGTTGTACTCACTCGTTGACCTGGAGTGATGTGGTCATCGGAGTCATCTGCTTCGGATACGATCTCGAGATCCTCCGAATCCTCTGCCTCTGGAACGTCGGGGCCTTCGTCTAAGATGTCTTCTGGCACCGATGCCGCCCGTTGCGCCATAAACGGGTCGTCGAGCCCGGCGATCACGGATAGTCTTCTTGGAGCGGAAGGAGGCGCAGGCTTGGCAATGTTTTTCTTCGTGTTCGGGCGAGAGACAAAGGTTGCAGACCTTGTGTTGGTCGCGGTGTGGGAATTTAGCTCCACACTGGGGGCATTTTTTAAATGGAGTCCTTTCTATTAGCCGTAGGCCCGAAAGGCGTCGATAGGCCCAGCGGCCTGCGTCGACGACCGGAATCGAGTTTGGAGTTAGCGCGTCGAAAGGCACGCAAACGAAAACAATACCGTCGAGTTTGCGATGATTTGCGAGTCGAAAAGGTTTGGAAAACACGGTACTGAACCGGAGCGCTGAAGTTACATCCGAACCCGATGGCGGAAAATAATCTGAAGATGGAGTCGATGCCCATGCGCACTATCGTCCAACGGAGGAGTCACCTATCTCGTGACTACAAAAGACTTCTTCCAAGACAACAACAAGGTGCAAGCATCCGTGCCCTACACCAGATGGCGATCTATGCAAAAGTATGAATTCTGCAGCTCATATGCCACGAACATATGGGATCTGATAGGTGCCTTGCTTATGGGTAGGGCCTTTGACCCATTGTGATAGCTGAACTGCCTCTAGATCCAATGTGAGGTTTTTGGATACTTAACAGTTCGTGTTTTTTAGGTGGCGATATAAATCCCCTAGAACTGTGAAGTTCGCCGCTTTTAGGCTATGTTGCGCCACTATAGCAGGAATGATTTGTGTGAATTGATTAACAGAACCTGGGGGCCGGTATATTAAAAGACTGGAGAAAGTGAAAGTTGGTGATAGTTCCATAGCTAATAACAGACTTTCACAGTTAGGTAGTGGTACTGGGTCACATTTTATTTTATAGATTATGGCCATGCCCCCACCCCCTTTATTTCCTTCCCTGTCGCACCTGTCATTGTGATGTCAGGCCTAGAATCTTCTTTGAGCCAGATCTCGGTAAGAAACATGGCTTCTGGTTGCTCATCTTTGAGAAAAGTGAACAAATCTGAGCCATGTTTAGGTAGTGATCTGCAGTTTAGCATATACATCTGCCAGTATAGGTTGTTGGTAATATCTTTCTTTGGGGTTTGTTTACCTTCATTTGCGGCAGAGTTACTCGTGGTTACTTTACACTGTGTACATTTTGGATTGCCATTGCATAGGTCAATGACGTGATTGCATGGCTTGTTTTCTGAGATTTAGTGCATGCAGTTGTTCCGACGTGTAGCTAACCGTACCGTTATTACAGGTTCTGGCACCTGGTCCCAGCTGGGCGTGGACAGGCTTGCCTTTGGCGTGTCTTTGTGCCCCGGTTGCCATTAAATAGCCGGGCCGGAGTTGTCACCACTCTGTAGGGTAACTAGCAGGCTAACCAATATGGCGCTGTGCTCTGTGCTATGGTTGAGGCTCTGAACAAGGCCAACACCGAACTTTAATCCAAAGGGGAGGGACAGCTCGTCTCCATCCTCTACCCAAATGCTCCCGGTATACCACGTCACTAGGTAACCGGAGACTCTGGCAGTTCGCTGCAATAAAATAACACTGTCTGGTGAGTACTAAAACGACACAGGACTTTACAGCGAAGTGACGCTAAAAAGTTATTTGCACACAAATCAGCAGCTAATTAAAATATCAGGGTACTTTCACAATGTGCCCGTACAGTTCAATTAACAAAAGTAGGGATACAACATTCATTCAGCAGTACCAGCCAGTACCTGTGCTAGCTACTAGGCTAATCCAGAAGAGTTTTCCGATATAGCCAGACATTGAGAACTAGAAAACTGCCTGAAGCCTTCCTACATAGAAGAGATGAAACTTGCAAGACATGGGCTTCCAGTACTGTACTATAAAACAGTATAAAGAATAGATGTTTAAGGATTGAGCTGAAGCTCCAAATCTGAGAGGAGATCCAGAGTTGAATTCATGTTGTCAGACTTTCAGTACAGAAGTGGCGTTTATTAACCAGTTCAATTACAGACAGATAAATATGCAATTTTTCCTAAGAGCTGCCATACACCTGGAAAAAGGTCTTGGTTGTGCTGAAGGGGTGAACTCGATACTGGAAGTTAAAATGTGGAGACACATGGTGTAGTGCTAACATGTAGGAATAGCTCCATCTTCAACCATACATTAGTATGTTTGATCCACAATGGGACAATACTACATATCCAGATTTTTTTCTGAATCAGTAATTAATGCTCTCTTCCTGAATCAGAAGCTTTTGATGTAAGGGTTTCAACATCTTCCTCGGCGGGGGGGGGGATGAAGGGTGACGAATAGAGAAATCAGATTTTGTTTCCATTCTCAACAATTTCACAACTAGATATTGCTATCCTCCGTCACAAGAAGAAATAGTTGGCTGCAGAGGGATTGTCGTAAAAAAAAAAAAAAATAATTCCTTCCGGGTACCTCTCATTACGATATGAAATGTGGTTAGTCAAATAATCAAGAAATGAACAATTATGATTTCATTGAATGCACATTCTTAGCATGTTGTTTGGTTCTTCAATTGTTTCATGGAAATATGATAACGAATAGTTTACCAGTCGGTGTAGTTTTGCAGCTTGAAGAATTTTCTGGATTCACATACTGTGCATTATTCCCCCATCTAGAGGTTGGGTCCGGAATTGTAGTATTTCTTCTCTCTTTTTTTTTTTTTGGTTGTTGTTGGTGGGCGTTGACGTACCACCATTTGGTGTCCTTCTGTGACATCGACATACTTCCTCCGGAAGCTCCCACATTTGGTCGCCATCTTCGGATTCTATTTTTTTTTCTCCTCCTTCATGTTCTCTTCCTTGGCGGAGGAGGGTGGGTTCGCTAGTGAATACAGAAAATTCTTCAAGCTGAAAAACTACACCGACAGGTAAGAAACTATTCGTTTTGCAGCGTGAATCTTTTCTGGATTCACAAGCTGTGCATAGACTTTGCAGCGGTTTGGTAGTCTTGTGGTGGCTGGGTGGAAGATGAACTTTGGTTTGTAAATAGATGCTGTAAGACTTTCTGTTCTACTTGTGCTTCCTTGTTCATTTGAATGTCCACACAGTAATGCTTTGTGAATGTGTGTACTGAACACCACGTTGCAGCCATGCAGATGTCTTGAATTGACGTGTTAGCTAGAAATGCAATAGTTGCTCCTTTCTTCCTTGTTGAGTGTGCCCGTGGCGTACCTTGTGAAGTTTGTCCTGCTTGCCTGTGGCATAATTGTATGGATTGTGCTATCCATCTTGCAATTGGGTTTTTGGTTACTGCCCTTCCCAGAAAACCTTTTGCAAAGGATACAAATAATTGTTTTGTTTTTCTGTATTCTTTAGTTCTTTCAATGTAATACATGACCGCTCTTCTTGCGTCAAGTGTGTGTAAAGCTCTTTCCGCTTTGGTCTTTATATTTTGAAAGAAACTTGGTATCTGAATACTCTGATTTATATGAAATTTTGATACCACCTTTGGTATGAATTGCAGATCCGTTATCATGACGATCCTGTTGCTATGTATGTGGAAGTAGGATTCTTGTAGTGTTAGTGCCTGTAGTTCGCCAACTTCACGTAGGGATGTTATTGCTACTAAAAAGGCAGTTTTTAGCGTGAGCATTTGTAGCGTTGCTTTGTGTAGTGGTTCAAATGGTGCTTTCATCATTTGTGCTAGCACTATGTTCAGATTCCATGTTGGTGCAGGTACCATTTTTGGTGGTGCAATTCTTTTTGCTCCTTCAAGGAACCGTTTGACTACATGTGAAGTGAAGAAACTCTTCCCAGTTTCACCTCTTGTGTACGCTACAATTGCTGCTAAGTGTACTTTTAGTGAAGTAAACAATTTACTTTGTAGTAAATGTGTCAAATACTTTAGTACAGTTTTTTCTTTTGTAATCTTTCAAAAGACATTTTTTTTAAGACACCATTGTGTGCATCTTTTCCATTTTGCCGTATAACATTTCCTTGTTGTTGGTTTTCTCGCTTCTCTCAGGACAGCCATTGTGCCTTCTGGTAGTTTGAGGTGTGCAAATTCTAAGTCTTCGGGAGCCATGCCGCTAGGCCTAAGCTCTCTGGTTATGGATGAAGCACTTTCCCGTTTTGCATTGTTAGCAAATCTTTTCGTTTTGGAAGTTTGCGCATTGTTCCCTGAAACAGTTCCATTATTTCTGAGAACCAAGTTTGTCTGGCCCACTGTGGTGCGATGAGTATCATTGTCATTTTGCTGATCCTGCATTTGCTGATGACTTTGTTCAGTAATGGAATTGGGGGAAAAGCGTAAGCAAATATCCCTGACCAGTCTATCCATAGCGCATTCCCTAGGGACCGACTGCAAGGTCGCCTGGATGCGAAGCTTTGGCATTTTGCATTGAGGGGTGTTGCAAATAGGTCTATTTGAGGTGTCCCCCATTTTGTGAAAATCTTTTGCACTTCGGTTTGGTTTAGCTCCCACTCGTGGGAAGATGTTGTTTGTCTGCTCAGTCTGTCTGCTTCTATATTGTCTTTTCCTGGTAGGTGTATTGCTAAAATGTCTATTCCCCTTGGGATTGACCATCTCCATATCTCTTGGGCTAGTGTTGAGTGCTACAGACTGAGTCCCTCTTTGTTTGTTTATGTAAAGCATTGTCGTTGTGTTGTCTGTTTGTATCAACACCCTTTTCCCATAGAGCTCTTTCTGAAAGGCTTTTAAGGCTAAGAATACTGTTTTTAGTTCCAAGATATTGATGTGTTTCACTGCATCCTGCTGTGTCCACAATCCCCTTACTTTGAGGTTGTTCATGTGTGCTCCCCATCCTATTAGGGATGCATCTGTTATGGTGACTGTTGGAGTTGGTGGTGTGAAAAGTCTCCCCTGTGCTATGTTTGTTGTGTTCCACCATGCCATCTCTTGATGAACTCTGTTTGTGACAACCACTAGATCCTCCCAACTCCTTCTGCCTGTGACCACTGTGTCTGTAGCCATTCCTGAAATGGTCTCATGTGTAGACGAATGTTGGGAATTAAATGAATGCATGAGGCCATCATTCCCACTAATTTCCCCACTGTCCTCACTGTCAGATGATGCCCCCTCTGGTATAGATGAGTCTCCTTCAATAGTGCTGATCTCCTCTTCTCGCTTGGGAATGCTTTCCCTAGCACTGTATTTATTTCTGCCCCTAAGAACACCTTTATGAGTTCTGGTTCTATTGATGATTTTTCCACATGTATGGAGAAGCCCAGTTGAACTAGTGTCTCTATCACTTGTTGTATATGATATTTAATATTGATATTTATTAATTTATAAAGCGCCCGAATAACCCCATCAGGGGCATCTCCGCGCTATAACTACTACAGCCAACCAAGAATAGAAGTGAATCAGAACAGTGAGGTTTTTAGCAGCCTTCGGAACTTCAAGTAGTCTGGGCATTGACGAAGGTAGATGGGGAGTTGGTTCCAGTACTAAGGGGCTAAGATGGGAGAAAGATTTACCACCTAAGCGAGATATTTTGTAGCGTGGAGTGAGAAGAGATTTAGACCCTGATCGAAGGGGCCTAGGTGGCAGATATTTGGCAAATTTGTCTGATAGATAACTGGGACCTAGGCCATTTAGAGATTTGTGAACAATGGAGCAGATTTTAAATCTTATCCGCTTCCGCACTGGAAGCCAATGCAATTGTTGCAAAAGGGGGAGGGAGGCCGTTCGGAGAGGGGCATTGGAAACCAAACGAGCCGCGGTGTTCTGGACTACCTGTAATCTATTTAAAGAGACTTCATTTGCTGAGATCAGCAGGGCATTGCAGTTTTCTGCGTGGTTGAAGGTAAAAAAAGGGAATACTCTTCGGAGAAGACCAAGTATGTGGAAGCATGCCCCAGCAGTTGTTGTGACATGCTCCCTTAGTGTTAGTTTCTGATCCATACGGACTCCCAGGTTTTTAACCACCTGTTTTGGAATTGGAGCTGAACCCAGTTCCTCTGGCCACCATCTTGGGGACCACCTCACTGCTGCATCTCCAAACAGCATGATCTCCGATTTTCCCGCATTAAGCTGGAGGAAGTTATCCCTCATCCAGTCAGCGATGACCATCATACCCTCCGAAAAAGTGGCCTGAACATTGGGATTGTTTTTATCAAAGGAAAGTAGGAGCTGAGTATCATCAGCATAAGAGATTGGAATAAATCCTAAATTCCTCAGTAATCCCGCTAAGGGATATGCTGTTTGTATAGGTTGTAAGAGTTTGCTCTTACTAACCAGTCGTCCAAGTAGGGGTAAACATGAATCCCCTGCCTTCTGAGATGTGCTGCTACTGCTGCTAGGCACTTTGTAAACACTCTTGGGGCTGATTTTAGTCCGAAAGCGAGTACTTTGAATTGGTAGTGTTTTTTGTCCACTACAAATCTTAACAGCCTCTTGTGTCTTTTGTTTATTGGGATGTGTAAATACGCATCTTTTAAGTCTATTGTTGCCATGTAGTCTCCCTTCTGCAACTGAGGTAGCACTTCTTGCAGTGTAGTCATTATGAATCTTTGTGTCTTTATAAATTTGTTCAGAAACCTTCGGTCTAAGATTGGCCGTAGTGTTCCGTCCACCTTTGGAATTAGGAAGTATGTTGAATATACTCCGTCGTTCTTTTCTCTGTGTGGTACGTGCTCTACTGCATGCTTTTCCTGACGTTCCTGCACCTCTTTGACTAGGTGAGATAATTCTTCTTTTGAATGCCTCTTTTGCTTTGGCCTCCTGTTTGGAGGTTGTTTTGTTATCTCTATGCAGTAACCGTACTGCATTATGTTTAAAATCCATTTGTCTGTGTTTATTTCCCTCCATATTTGTAGGAAAAAACGTAATCTGCCTCCTACTGGGGTAGTATGTTGTAGGAACTGTAAACTGGTTTGATCTGGTCTTTGTAGTCGTTGTTTTTCTGTGTGTACTCTCACTGCTGTTGTCCGTGAGTGTACCGTTTTGTGAGCGGTCACTTAGTAGAGGTTTGTTGTCCACCTCTTTGTAGCTCTCTGCCACAGGGACGCCCTCGAAAGGATGCTCTTCCTTGGTATTGCCAGCTTTGCTGCTGTACCTGTTGTTGTCCCTGGTTTCCAGCTTGGTATGTTTGCTGATAACCCTGATGTGAGGTACTAGGTTGGTGTGTACCTCTCCCCGCTGGTCTCCTTGATGGTGTGCCTCTAAGCATGCCTCTGTACTGTAGAGCCCCCAAGGACCTTGCAGTTTCGTTATCCTTCTTTAGTTGATTGAGCTTTTCATCAACCACACTTCCAAACAATTGTTCCCCATTGAATGGTGAGTTAATGATGTTACTCTGCACTTCTGGCTAGAAGCCTGAGATTCTAAGCCATGCGTTCCTCCTCTCTGTGATACCAATCATCATTTGTCTGCTTGATGTTTCTGCAGCATCCAGGGCTGATTTTAAACATGTATTTGCAATGTTTTTACCCTCTTCCACCAAGTGGGTAGCTCTTTTTTGGAATTGTTCAGGTAGATATTTTAACAATTCTCCTACCTCCTCCCAGTGTTGATAAGCATGCCTGTTCAACAATGCATTGGAATTGGCTATGCGCCATTGATTAGCTGCACTTCTTTCCACCTTCCTTCCTACCAGGTCCATCCTCTTGCTTTCTTTGTCAGGAGGAGGTCCCACTATAGTTGGTACATTTGCTCTTTTCCTTGCAGTTGAAGTAATAATAGAGTCATCTGGCACAGATCCCCTGATGTTTATGGGATCCTTAGAGGAGTGCTTATACTTCTTTTCTGCTCTTGGTGTGATAGCCTTGCATGCAGCAGGCTCTTTGAATGCTTCCCTCCCCTGGTCCAGAACACTTGGCAGCATTGGGAGGAATTGATTTCTGGATTGTGTAGGCATCAGTGTCTCTAATAAAAAACATGATTGTGGTTTTTCTTCCTCAAGTTGAACCCCATAAGTCTCAGCAGCTTTTTTAATCACTTGATTATACATGCCAATGTCATCTGTGGGTGATGGCCTCGAAGGATATGTTTCCACAGCCTCCTCAGGTGATTCGGCGTCGAGATCTTGCCATTGTAAGTAGAGTCTCCGAAATGGCCGATTCGGCATATATCTGCTCGTCCCCCTCGACGTCTTCTCCGAAAAAGAATGATTCTTCCTCTTCTTCTTCGATCGGTTCAGGGGTTGTTGGCGATATTAGATCTTAGACGACCTTTTCGCCTTCTGTATTCTTTTGTTTTCGGTGGTATCTTGAATAGCTTCAAGCTTTCGTCGAAGTCTTTTTTACATTGTAAAATATTAGCCATCTCTGCTTCGAGCCTTTTTCTCTTTCTCTATCTCGGCCGCGTGTGTATCGGCGTTGAGATTTTCGGCTTTGTTTTTCGGCTTCCGCCGCCGAACCAGTCATCAACGCTTGTTTGGGCCTCTTTTTTTAACGCTGAGGCGTCCTTTTCCAGACTGTCTTTCGACGTCTTTGTCTTTTTGAGGACCTTTGCCGTTCCGGAGTCCTTATCCAAGGATCCTACGGTGTGTTTTTGTTTGGGTGCAGCTGCAGTCGCCGAATGCTTCGATGCCGAGGCTCCCTTTGGAGGTCTTGAGTCTGATTTTCGAGACTCTTCTAGTTTTTTCGCGGTCGACTACTCTTACCTCCTTCGTAGTCTTCTTCTCGACCTCCACAACCAAAACCTCTCTGTCCTAGTCGCCCTCTGGTCCTTCGGCGACGTTATCTTCCTCCTCAATCGAGAGTCCCAGGTCTCGCAGCGAAGGTGGTGGTCCTTGGGCTTGCATATTGTAGTTGGCTCGTCGCTGCCTTTCTCTCACCCTCATGGTCTTCGGGGTGAAAATGGAGCAGGCGTTACCGTCGTCACTGATGATCTAGCGGCAGGCACAGATTGCAGACCGGGTGCTGATCCTTCTGTGCGTACTTGTGGTGACAGTTCTTGCAAAACTTGAACGGTGTCTTGTCCATTAGCGCGCACAGGGAGCCCCCTGCCTGCGCATTCTCCGATCGTCGAAGATCTTGTTTTTCGACCCTTCGTCGAACTCCGGTCGTCTTTTGTTGAAAGTCGATAAAGACGTCCTACCGGTTTTTATTTTATTTTCGTCGATTGTTCTCTCCAATCTTCGGAGCTCCTTCCGTATCGATCCAGACCCAACGGCGGAAAAAAATAATCTCAAGATGGCAACCAAAGGTGAGAGCTTCCGGAGGAAGTACGTCGACGTCACAGAAGGACACCAAATGGTGGTACGTAGACGCCCACCAACAACAACAAAAAAGAGAAGAAATACTACAATTCCGGACCCAACCACTAGATGGCGGAATAATGCACAGCATGTGAATCCAGAAAAGATTCACGCTGCAAAATTAAGCTTATACAAATACATTATTTAATCTTTTTGGCTGAAGCATAACATTGTTATCCATTATAAACAGCCTGTCTCAAAAGATAGTGATTGTGTGTTTTTTCTCTCTCAAAGAACTTTGTTCAATAATTTGAAATAACTGAATGAACATTACGCTACTTCATATTAATTGTTTATTCTTACAGTTGTTTACATGCCTCTCAAGTATTATAAAAGTAAGCGTAAATCCCTAGAAATTAGAGATCTTCGCACCAAAGCTATCAAGACTTGACAGCACAACTTTCGCACCCACTTACGTTGGTACAGCCAGTGGCCTTCACTAGCTGCCCAAGTGGCTGTTTGTTCTTTCATTCACACGACTGCTCTATGACAGTAATAGCAGGACAGCTATTCAGACAGAATAATATTCCTGTTCTGAACAAGGAATGAGAGTGTGCATCACCTTTAAAACTCGAGACAGGCTAGTTATTTACTAATCTGCTAGACCTAGTGTAGGGCCTAAAACAGCAAACAAGTGGTTTAATGGTAGAAACACAGTAACCATATATGGGTATTTCTTGCTGTTCACAAAATTCATTAATTCGTTTACTATTTATATTCTGTGTAGTTACAATTCATATCATATGCACTAGATTGGGCTTTTAAAATAACATTTTAAAACACATTCTGTTTTCTTGAGTGTCTGATTCATTCATGAAAAAGGATTTGTGTTTCCACTAAAGTGGTCCTGTCTTGCATCATGGGATTGGTCATTACAAAAAACGCATCCTATGCAAACACTGCTCACTTGGTTGTGTACTGTTTGAAGTACAACTGGTTTTCTGATTTGGGTTGACACATTGACTGAGCCTGTAGTACCAGGGGGTATAGAAACCAAAATGTTATTCTAGAAAAGCTCTAGAAAGCGTATTAAGAGGAAGTTATTTCTTAGGGGGAGGAGCCCTTCCCACAGTTGCAGGTGGCTGTGAAGATCCCCTGTGATTTTTGCATCTGAAATAACTGTGCTGCAGTTGCTATTCTTGATGCTGCAGCTGTAGTAGCTTTTTTCAAAAGGGCATGTGGGTGCACTGCTACCCTCTTCCATAACACTTCAACAGCACCTTGGGAGATTCGTCTGTTCTCTAGACTGATAAATTGCAGAATCTCAGATTTATTGTTCATGCGCTGTTTCATCCTCATCCGCATGCCTACCAAATAAACAGGTCCTAGAGAAAGGCACGACAAGATTACTATGCTTTGCATGAGTGGTCAAAGAGGTGAGACTCAGCCACAAGGAGCTCTTCTACACTACTGCAACCTAGCCAGTAGAAAATGTGGTGGCAGCAATTGTTGGATCCAAAGTGATCATCTTTCTTGAAGCCATCTTTAAAATCCTATCTATCCTTTCTGGACAAACACTTGATGAAGTGCACCATGGAGTTCCACAGCTCTAGGTTGTAATTCTCTAGCAGGGAAGTAGAGTATTCAGCCCTCAAAGCTGCATCTGAAGAGGTAGCGACTTTCATCAAAACCCTGTCCATCCTTTTGTTTTCCTACTGATGTCAAGTAATGAAATTGAGTCAGAAGCATTGCTGTGCTCTTTGGCTGCATACACTGCCAGAGAATCACGGGGCAGCACATATCTCAAAAAGAAAGGACCCAAATCTGTGACGTTAGTGATAAGATTCTTGGGAGTAGGCCACTAGCTTCAGAGAGGAAAGGATCAGGAATATGTGTTAAGTGGCCTCTAAAAATCCCAAATCAAGACCTACTAGCATCTTTGCTTGTAGATCTTTGGCAGCAGTGTTTCAGAAATAATGAAAGTTTTGTATACTGGAGACTGATTTGATATTCAATTTCGTAGTTACTCTGTTGCTCTCCATCACATGAAGGGCAATAATGTAATCTACAGACGAAGCACTAAATGGTAGAGTCTATTGTCCTGCCTCAGTAATTCCTCTTGTCTGACTATGAGGGAGAAAAAGATATGGACATTGTTAGATCTAGATTATCTTGACTGGCAAAAGTAAAGTACTAACAGCCTGAAGTTGTGGCAAGGGCTAAAAAAACAAACAATGAATGCTTGGCTGTTTTAATATTGGTGTGCAGGAATACAGAACAACTACTCCTTTATCAAGCACCTTCTAAAGTTAAATTATCTGGACATGTTTAGAATCCAATCCTCCACTTTAACATAATGCACTGATCATGGTTAAACCCCTTCCATTTACCACATAAATACCTTAAAAGCCACTGCCACTTCTCAAATTTACAAACAATCTCTGCAACTCATCTTTTTTTTATTTGGGCACCAACACATGATTACAAAGCACATATTACTTTAAATTTGGCACAATCTCATTCCCTTAATTTCATTTTTATAAGGGACTTTTTTCAAATTTTGTAAAGGTAAATACACAGTTCAATTCTTAAAATGATGTAACCCTTTCTTTAAAAATTCTGTAGTACTCTGTAGAACTTCTTGCCAAGTCCATGGCTGTGAAAGTAAGCATTTACCAACACAATAATGCGGTTAAGTTTGGTAATCCATTCCAATAATATTGAGCTCTTGCTATTTATGTTTTTGTGCTACAATGGATCTCAGCGTTAAGGAAGAAATTCAAATTAACTTAATAGTTCAGACAGTACTTTTGGTTTCAGACCACAAACCCAAGCAGGGCCACCTCAGTAATTTTGTCTAGCTATTTTTAAGTGATTTATTCCATTTTTATTTCAATATCTGACAAGAATTTTATATTCCGAGTACAATTCCAAAATATATGTTTCCATGTACCTACTGCTTGCGTACAGTGGCTGCATATCATGCTAATACAATAGCTCAGTTTATTCAATGTCTCTGGTGCATAGTGCAGGTCGTAAATAGAAAAGTATTGAATTTGTCAAATCTGAATTGACCGATATTTGATGTAAAGCCTTATACAATTCTGCCAAGATCTCAGAAGTTATTGCAAAGGCCCAATTCACATGACCATCAAGACATTATACTATTGCGGTTTCAAACTTTCCTAGTCAGTAATAACTGATATTCTCTACAGATGAGGCCTTTCTTGGGATGGTGGCGGAACAACTCAAGCAGATGTTGATCTATACAGATGCTTGTTAAAATAGCAATGCAGCTGTAATTATGAGAAAAAACCCTCCTTAGACAATATCCCAAAGTCATCCTGAATTTCTGAAAATGAAAATAATAAACCTTTCCTGAGTAGTGGATCGATTTCTATTATACCCTTCTTTTTCCACGGAGGGATCTCCTTGGTCACCTCAGCGGAGAGATCAGCATTGTTCCATAAAAAAAAACCTATCGTTTTGTAACTCAAATTGTTTCATACATCCTAAATATTCACGACAATGTCGGAAGTACCTTTTTGAGGAACTTTTGGATAGAAAATTTAGCCGTGTAATCTAATTTCCTCCTTGTTCCATCATCATGTTTATGATTTCTGCAAAAACGTATTCTTGTGTGCTAGGAATACCTATTGTCCTTCAGTTTGTAAGGGAGCCACCAAATAATGTATTTCAAAATCTGGCAGAGACCAATCGCAATGATTAATGGAGCAGTTATATAAACTCAAGAAATACTTTGGGATTTTACCACAGAGCTCAGTCTTGAAAAAGAGTTTTTTTTTAAAATAAAAATATGGGAGACCTTGAAAGTAAAGCAGGCATTGAGGTAATATTACCATTCTATAAGTGGTTCTATGGATACCGCAAAGAGTATCGGAAAAAGGAGACAACCCGGTTGGGTTGCTCTACACATAGTAATGGACCCACCTTTTGTCCCTCCAGCACCAATTCCTCATACAAAGATTCAATCACCTTCTAAAGTGCTTAAGAAATTCCCTCTCGGCCAATACAAAAAACAAACTTCTGATTTACTAGATTGAATTTTTTTCCTTGCATCAAGGAAGCAGGAGGCCAGTGAGGTACCCTTGGTCTCAGCATAATCTATGGTTTCCTCTACATAAGCTAAGTCTGACAGGAATAAACCTGGTTTGATTTGGGCCTATTCACTGTCCTATAAATTGAGCTATTTCTGTTGCATAAGCTTTCATAAAGATTTTATAGTCTGAATTTCAAAGAGTTATAGGAGCGAATAATAATGGGTCCAGTCTTAAATGATAGTGGAAAATGCTGTCAGAGTGGGTTTGATAAGGTATCACTATATCTTACAAATCTTTTGGCAAGCCAACTTCCCCAGGGGCTTTGGTGAAGGAAGGGATCTCACTGTTCATAGCACCCCCTCCCACCCCCCCACCCCGAGTAAATGGGGAAAGCAAAAATCAGCGTTCTTCATCAATTAATTTATTTAATTTTACTAAAGCCTCACTTAAAAGGTTTTCTTAAATAAAAATTGGCAGAGAGCAAGAAAAACTTGTGTTCAAGTATCCCAAATATGTGAAATAAGCCCTCCTTAGATAATATCCCAAAGTCATCCTGAATTTCTGAAAATTACAAAAATAAACCTTGTCTGACTAGTTGCTCTATATCTATTATACCCTTCTTCTAACAACTATTGTGGCAATTTGATTAGCTATCTGTTTGGTCTCGACTGTCCTGGCTAAATATTTACTTACTTTATTGTCTTTCTCAACGGCATTTTAAAATACTTTGCGTATTTACTATCTTTTCCAATATAAATTTCCTGCTGAGTAGGCATCATGCAGTACTTTTGTGGCAATTCCAATTATCTTTCTTACATGCTTTCACTTTTTCACTGAAGTGAGATATGCCTTGAATTATTTCCAAACTCTCACTATTCCTGCAGAATCCATATTAAGTTTAATATATTCCTTAATCAAAGTGGCCATTTTTTCATTTTCCTAACTAGCGATGAGTGGCAGATCTACTCGCAAGAATTTCCTCAGCAATCTAACTTCGAGCGCTGTATCAACTTTGACTGAAATGACAGCATGGTCTGAGAGTGACAGAGGTTCAATATCGGCTTTAAAGCAGGGAGGGGTCAAATCTTGCACAACGATGTCATGCATATGTAAACCCTTCCTCACCTTATGCATCTTGCTCCAGCAATCCAATAATTTGTTTTCTTTTACAATAGTTTTGTTGGCTTTTCTCATCTGCAGATGTATTTTAATTTCTCACCTTTGTCTAATCCTAGTTGTTTCAAATTTATTTCTGATAATATAACACTAAAATTACTTCCAATGAAAGGAATTTGGATCATTCACGAGAGGTCAGTAATATGAATGAAGTGTTACTTAAGTGTCTCATTTACTCAGTCAAAGTATAACTCATCGACCTGCAGTATCATGGCTTTCCTGTATGATTCTCCACCCAGTGCCTTTATGGATGATGAGCACCACCCTTCGTATTGCCTCCGAAATATTATACTGAGAAACCTTCCCCACCAATATCAGCATATGTATAATTTTTAAATGTGTCTCTTGTCGATATACTATTTCAGCTTCAAGTTCGCTTTTTGCATTCAAACCATTGACTTTTGCATATACAATCAATTATATTATGATTAATAGTAAAAAAAAAAAAATTAAGAAAATGTAAGATACCTTGCCTTGTACCTGCTCTTTTCCAATTTTAACTGCCTTTCCCTGTGATTTCTACTTCACAGGTGAGATGGGAGGGATAGTAAGCCCACAGTCATCCGTGGTCACCTGCCCTGTGAGGTAGAGGCAGCTATGGCTTGCCTCCCTATCCTTGAATTCCTTGGAATATGTCCTAGTGGTATTATGAGCGTATAAAACTATATGTGGCTTTTGGGGGAGAGGTGTATTGGGAGCACCCTTTATTGTGAGTCTTGATTCTGAGGATGTCCTAAATAGAAGGGAATTACATATTTAACAAAGATCATCTTTAGTTAACTGATTTATTTTGATTAACAAAGTGACCACCCGGTTTTTGATTTCAAACTTAATTGCATATCAGAGGAAGCTCTGCAAACTACCCGTGTTGAGAGTTAGAAATTGTAAACTCAGTATTTAACAGCCATTATCGGTGCTGATTCTCTTCAGTAGGGCCTTCACTTCCGTTTTTTATGAATTCCCCAAAATTTCCCTGTACTGTTAAACTATCTGTGCTCAGTGATCTCATCATCAAAATCTTTATTTGGAATAGTAAGCGAAAAACACATTGCATTTATAACAAATCCTTGTTGCTATAATAAAAATCGATGTCTTACCTTATTCAAGGTTAGAGCAGATTCCTTATCAATCTAGAATGCATACATGATATACTACTAATTGTGCCAAACAGTCAGTAGAGAAAAAATGTTAGAAAGTTAGACAAAGTACGTTACAATGAATACACATCAGTGTCTGCACTATTCTTCCTCACAGGTTAAATTTTCATGATGTGCAATGCACTTTCTTCTCAACTACCAACAAGATAAATGAGGATACAGAATGACATGTATGAATATCTTCCAATTTACATGAAATGTTAAAAGCATCTAGATAATAAATAAGTTTTATTGATAAAAATAGTGGCTGCAAAAAATGCTCTTATGTCTTTATAAATTTTACAAAATAAAATAAAATGTCAAGTGGATTGCATCATTCCCCATCATACAGACATTTGTGTTCTTTTTCATCCCAAATCACCATTTTGGGAAGGCAACCAAATCGTGTATAATACCTAGTCGTTGTCCTGTACAATAAAAACGGTTTTTGGCGACCCCCCCCATCCCCTGGTCCCCACCTGGAAATTTCCACGGGACTGCCTAAAAGACCCAGTGTTTAGACATGACCAAGAAAGCAGTATACAGGACTACTTTACGGCGAATGCCCACACAGCATCCTCCAGGAAGCTGGAGTGGGATGCATTTAAGGTGGTCGCCAGGGGAGCATGCATCAAACAGATAGCAGGATTCTGTAAGACGTTAGAGCACAACCTAAAAAAAAGAAGAAAAAACTAGTGGCCATGTCCAAGGCTGCAGATACTGTATCCCCAACCCACGTCGCGGAGGCCAAAACGGATTACGCAGAAGTATTAGAAGACTTGCGTAGGTATAACTTCAAAGCATATGCGGCAAAGACACACAGAGAGTGCGACCGGTCCGGAGCTCTCCTGGCCTGGCTGGTCCGTCAAAATGCAGACATGCAACCAATCCCTGAAATAATTGGCCCGCAGTGGTCCTGGTCCACTCAGAAGCAGATATCCTGCAGCTCTTCTATGACTACTACACTAGGATATATGAGAACCCAGAGCAGAACCTTGCAGATAGAGTGCTGGCTCCCTTAACCATACCATAAATCTCAACAACAGACAGATCCTCCCTTGACGCGGCTATCACATCCACAGAAGTGAAACAAGCAATCCAGGCCCTGGCATGTTACAAGGCCCCAGGTATGGAAGGCCTACCACAAGTATATTATATCACTTTTCGTCATTACCAGCACCACGCTAAGATGATATGTACAGGGAGGCACTGAAAGGAGGGGAACTTACGGGCTCGCTCCACGCACCTCTCCTGGTATCGTTCCTAAAACCGGACCGAGATTCAACACTGCTAACCTCCTATAAACCAATAATACTGTTGACGGCAGATTGTAAAAATCTCAGTAAAATATTAGCAGACCGGTTTACCCAGATCCTCGCAACATTAATCCACTCATTATTTCTTGTTGCCCTCACACACCCATAAGGATGTCATCTTCATCAGTGGGCATTGCTCCTCGTCGGGCTGGAGCTGCAATGCCCTACGGGCCCAACAAAGGGTCACTTTGGCTGAGATCTTTCTTCGTTTATGCAGTATGATGGAAGGTGTATGTGCAAGGGTGTGATTAAGGTGTGGAGTGGTAATATGTAAGGAAGTGAGGAACAAAACTGTCTAGGGGATACCAAACATTTTAATGTGGAGGTTCTCCTGGCAGGAATAAAAGGACCAAAAAACTGGCTAAAGCTACTAGAGTGGCGTAATGAGCCCAAGTAGCTTTGAATAAATCAAAATAGTGTAATGAGGTTAAAATGTTTTGCACCTGATGGTCCCACGCGAATCCACAGCACTTCGTCAGGACCGATAAGTGGGTGGTGAACCTACCCCACACCTTTGTTATGATGTATATGCAGGTATTTCACAGCAGTAAAATACCTGGTGTAGATTTAGCCAGATTATGATCGTCCACATAAAAATGAAATAGTAAGAAAACAAAGGGAATTAAAAGACAGCATTTCTCATATGATGCGTCATTGGAATCCTGGAAAAGCTAGTAAACTGTCTCCACCTGTAGACATGCACATGCTGTGGGTGGCACTCAATGGTTGACCGAAAGATGTGGTCAGTTCAAACTTTCATATATTATACAGGTGAAACAGAGAAGGACACACAACACATACATCAAAAACACATGTGCCGGTGTCCCAATGTGGGAAGTCGTGCACAGCTGCTGACTAGAATAGAGATAAAGTCAGACTTTATTTCTATTCTAGACAGTAGCAGTGCGCTGACCTCTGTCTTGACCAGTTGGGATGATGTTGATTGTTACACAGGGTGAGACCCCTTTATGAGATATATATGAGTCACACGAATTCCCACAGTGTGACACTGGCACATGTTTTTTTTTTTAATCTATGTGTTGCTGTATCGTCCTTCCTCTTCTTTTAATTACTTTTTGATAGGAACAGTACCTTCGTGGTTGACTTACGACTGCCTTCAGAGCCTGGGTACTTTACCTTTATTGGCTCCTAGCCCCCCCACCCCTTCTCTTTGTTTAGTGCTAAAATATTTTCCACATTAGATTTAAGATCTGCCTACCACCAGACTGAACTTACAGAAGACTAAAAACATTTAACTGCATTCCTTACGCCGCAGTCACTATATCAATTAAAACATATTCTGCTTGGATTAGCTTCTGCAGCATCAGTGTGCCAAAGGGCTATGTTCCATATTTTCAAGGATGAGGACAACTTTGGGTAGTGTTTCCAAGATTATATTTTGATATTTTCAAAGGATGAACAAGAACATTTGGAACATACTAATGAAGTATGTAGAAGGCTGGAAAAACAGTCTGACTCTCAAGAGCTAGAAAAGCAAATCATTCTGCAATTCTGTGGACTATTTTGGCCATTCTTTGTCTGGTAATGGAGCTGTGCCCAAGAAATCTATTGTAGATGCTACCATCAATGCTCTTGCACCAGAAAATAGAGAACTCCTCCTCCCATTCACGGGGTTGCACGAGTATTAGGAATTTTTCCACCAAAGTCGCACCCTTGAGAGAACAGACAAGGAAAAATGTGAAATTTGTTTGGCCTGAACAACAGCAACAGGCATTTCAGTGTGTTAAGAAAGATATTGTGGAGGCACCTACGTTGAAGCCTTTCTGTTTAAACAAAGAATGCATCGTTACTGTGGAAGCTAGCATGTCTGGAGTTAATTGTGTGTTATCACAGAGGTGTGCTAAAGAAGAGTGAAATTTAGCTTTTGCATAGAGGACCTTAAAAGATACTGGAAGGAGATATGCGGTGATTGAAAGAGTTGTTGGCATGTGTGGGCTATTGAACATTTCAGAAAGTACGTGTGGGGTAGGTTTTTCAAATTAAGGACGGTTCACAAACCGCTGGTAAACATTATCACATGGTGGGGGGTGGAACGCCACTGAGCGCACTGCCTGATTAACTTCAAGAATACGAGCGTACTGTTTTAAAGCTAAATTTGTTTCTGGAAATTGCAACATGATGGCTGATTGTCTGTCCAGGCTACCTTCACGGTTGGAGGATATGAATGTAAGTGTGAGTGAAGTGGACATAATTACTACTGTAAAGGATGTAGTTGCTGTGACTTTTGATGCCATTAGGGAGGAGAAGTGGGAAGGGAGTGAAACAAGAGTTACATTACAACAACCAGTAAGCAATTGTGCAATGGAAGGTTGGCCTAGGAAGGAGGGATAAGTTACTTACCTGTAATCATAGTTCTCTTCCAGGGGTATCCTCAAAGTCATAAGCACTGAATATTCCCGCCCATGTGCGGGGACCCCGGAGAATAATAAAAAATATTTATGAAAAAACACATATATATATATATATACATATATCATTTTTTCCCATATCAATGCAGCCCCATATAGGAGGCTAAACAATGCACTAATAAGTAAATGAATGCATTTGCAGATACACAATGTAAATATATACCACAGGAGTACAAGTACACTTGAACTCTTTTTAATGAGTAAATTCATGAAAAACTGCGCAAAAAAGTAAGCATTGTTAGCCTACAGGCTGCATTGTAAAGCAATAGCATAGAAACTGAAAAGCCATTGTACAGAAAACTGGCACCGTGCCTTTAAGGCTGCCATCACCCCTAGCTTCCCATCATGCCTCAGGGGTGACAGTTAGGTCAGTTGTTCTTTGCGGAGACCCGAAGGTTAGGGCACAAAGATAAAGCTTCGCCATAAAAAACAATCTCATTTGCCTGGGGAGGCGGGTGGGTTGCTTATGACTTTGATGAGGATACCCCTGGAAGAGAACTAGGATTACAGGTAAGAAACTTATCCTTCTCTTCCAGGGGATCCTCATCAATAGTCATAAGCACTGAATAGAATAGCAAGCCCAACATCCACCTGCAGGCAAATGAGAAACGCAGTCACAGGCTCACTGAAGCGTGGAGTACCGACGGAGAGAGCGGTGCCCCCATCCTGAGCTGTTGCCAGGTTGAGGTGGAGTTCCTTACCCAGCTATAGCGGGTCAAGTCACCACTGAAGCAATTGGATATAGAACAATCTGATGTATCCTTTCTTTTTTCACTTTGATAATATTTAGTAGCAGCAGCATTTTTGTAGGTCCTGACGAAAGCCAGACCCAATTAGTTCGGGTCTTGTTGGCTGAAACATGTTGACCATCATCGTCCACTGCACGAATGCGGGTTAAATCTATACCGCTGGTGCACCGTTTTTAGGTCGAGCCTCGAGTAGCGCACAAGCGCTGCTTAGAGGCGAAGACTTTTAGTAAGTGAGTTTTGAAAGCAGTCCCAAAAACGCTCGTGCGTCGTGGCTGGCCTTTTTGAGATGGGTACGCGCGGCAAACATGTGTTTCCAATTATCGTGCCCAGACGCGGGCGCGATAATTGGAAACACATGTTTGCCGCGCGTACCTATCCAAAGGCCAGCCACGACGCACGAGCGTTTGGTCAGCTCTGCAGGCTGCCGCGCTCGCTCGCCCCCGCTCCTCCGTTTCGATTCCGTGCTTGTTAGTGCAGGGTTCTAGTGTTCCATAAGAATTAGTGAGCGTTCAGGTTTTTCGCGCGCAGCGCACTTCAACCTTCGTTCCCGAGGAGAAGGCAGCATTCCTGTGCTGCGCATTCTCCATGACAAAAATTCTCATCAGGGGATTAGCGTTTCAATGTGTTTCTCCGCCTGATACCTCAGAAGGAGTATTCCAGAGCAGTTAGAGTTCCTTCGCCAGTACGAATGTTCTGCAGAAAGGTTTGTCTCCAGTCGGCGCTTCAGTGAAATTCTGACTGAAAGGGTTTTTCTGAAGGTAAGGAAGAAACGAGTAAGTCCAGCCTTTCATTACTTTAAATGTCCACCGCGCTCTACAGTTCTACAACTCCAGGCAAAAGTCACCCGGTTAGCGCCACTTCGTATTGGGACTCATTAAGCGCTAGTCAGGCTTTTGCAGATGAAAGAGAGGTTAAGAGTTGCGCAATTTTGGTGACTCTACTCCACGCTTTTCAGTTGCTGCGAAGCTTATGAGCGCCAGGGATACTGCGGGATATCAGTTTTGCTTTAGTGCTGTAATAAACCTGATGATTTGAAGCCATTATGAGCGATATTTTGAACATTAGTGGTGCGTGGGAGCACGCTGGGGTGTTCATTACATGCACGAGGTTACATCAGATATCCCCCGTGCCACAATTACAGACATCGAGAGGGGAATGGGCCAATCAGATCTCGCGCAGGCTGGAGGTGATGACATTTTAAATGACATGGTTGTTTTCTAAACTGTGGTAAAGGAAAAAAAAAAAAAACTTTACGTGCATGGTCAACTCTTTTATTAAAGCATCCTTTGGCCGAAACATGACCCCTCAGACATTGGTGGATTGTATTGGTGGATACTTGGGTGTGATCACATTGGTTACAATAGGTAATTTTGATTGTGCCTTGCCTTTACCCAGCCACCAGCCTATATGCACCCCTTCTGCTCTTTAAACACCCCCCCCGCCAGCCTTCGGAGAACTTCAGAGGCCCCCGCTGGTCCTTTCACCCCCAGATAGCCCTTCATCACCAGTCATAGCGCCTTCAAAGGCCTTGAGCAGCACTCTCGCGTTTGTTTCCCAGATGCATGCGCGAGTTGGTCATCCAGTCCAGGTTTTCACTGTGCATTCTGGTATTTGGAGTTCTGGATTCCACCGCAAGGTGGAGCACAAGCACGAGTGCTTGAAAAGCTTGAATTAGCGTGGTCGCTTTCACCACTCTAATTCGAAACAGATGTTAATTAGCGCGTTCGCGGGGTGCCGGGAGCGGCGTGTGACCAGCGCTTGTTTTACCAGCCACCGCTCTCCCTTGCCTTTGATCTTCCTCTTGTCATTTTCTCTAACACCCCATCTGCCTCATGCCGGCTTCTCATCTACCACTCTCTCTCTCCGCTTTCTCTCCTTACTTCTCTCTCTCGCTCTTACCTCTCTCCTCTTCCTGTGTCCGTTTTTCTCTTATTCTCCTTTCTCTTGCTTCTTCACACTATTATTTTCTCCCTCTCTTTTCATTCCCCCCTCTCTCTCCCTCTGCCTTTGTCTTACCTTTCTTTCGCCTTCTCTCTCCCCTCCCGCTCCCACTCTCTTACTTTTGTTTTCCTCTCTGTCGCTCCTTCTCATCTCTCCCCTTGCCTCGTTGCCCTGCTCCCTCCTTCCTGCTTCTCCCTGGAAGCTCTGAGTGGAATTACCCCAGCCTTAAAAGCTTCGGAGGAGGCCCAGCTAAGAGCTAATCAATGCAGGGCAGGCCCCCTGTCTCCTGCCCCTGCCGGGCAGCGGCGCGGCCACTTCCCCCTCTACCCGCCATGATTACAAACGTCAGGCCCGCTTTGTCCGACGGCAGGCAGAGGGGGGAAAAAATCTCATTTGGTGCCCAGAGAAAACGCGGCCTCGGTCACGCTGCTTCCCTACAGCCCAGGAACGGAGCCTCGTCCCCTAGGTGCCCAGGGGGGCGAGTGGAGAGTGACCTGTTGGCTATGCCAATGCTTGTTCCCAACTGCCCCCACCCATTTAGTCTTTCACCCATTTGACACCCCCGCCTATTGCTTCAGCTTATTGTCCCTATGTTGGTTCCCCCTCCCCCATGTTGCTTACACCCCATGTTGTTTCCCACTCGCTTTAAAAACAAGTATTGGCATAGCCAATAGGTCTCGCCTTTGGGACCTTATAAGTGTTTAACCATGCAAAAGTTAATGTTGTTGCACCAAGGATATTGTGCTGCATAACTAAATACTTATAAGGTCCCAAAAGCGAGACCTATTGGCTATGCCAATGCTTGTTAATCCTGACAGTGGGTGCATACGAATAAATTGTACAATTTGAGCTCACTAGCCAGTTTTATCTTTCACAATTCACACGTTTTCTTTGCGCTGCGCCCTCGCTCATATTTAAATTTAAAAAATGTTGTTCATCACATGAGGATTTAGAGATATCCTAATAAAACATCCCTGAGCTCCTCCCTCTCAGAGAGGGGGTTGTAGCCCTCAAAGAAACTAGGTTTTCTTTTGAGAGGAGAATCCCATATGATGAAGCATGTCACCTCTGGTGAGTGAGGGATTTCGTCCTAAAAAGGGAGCTTTCCTTAGTTGGTGCGTATTGGTACATTGTGTTGACTTCTGGTAGTTTGTCACCTTGCAATATTGTTTTTTGGATTAGACCCAAGGATTCCATAGTTGTTATGATCCTCATCAATAGTCATAAGCACTGAATAGAATAGCAAGCCCATCTTCCACCTGCAGGCAAATGAGAAAACAAAGTGACCCAATTAACAACAACCGAAATAATCAGCTGTTGAACAGATTCCTCAAGGAGGCTTGGCCTACTTGGGTGTCCGCTCTGCTTTCTGAGTCAAGACAATAGTGTCTTGCAAATGTATGCACCGATCTCCAAGTGGCTGCTTTGCAGATCTCGGAGAGTGGAACATTATTGAGAAAAGCAGCCGTAGCCGCTTTTCCTCTCGTGGAATGAGCTTTGGGAGCGGGACAAAGAGGCTTCTGTGCTAGCTGGTAAGCCAATTTGATGCATGAAACTATCCATCTGGAGATGGACCGCTTTGATGCTGGAAAACCTGTCCTGATCGAACCATAATTAATAAATAGGTGATCAGACTTTCTAATTGACTTCGACCTGTCTAGATAAAACTTCAAAACCCTTTTCAGGTCTAATGAGTGTAGAGCCCTCTCAGCTGGAGTGGAGGGATTAGGGAAAAAGGTCGGAAGAGAAATGGTTTGGTTTACATGAAAATCGGACACCACCTTCGGAAGGAAGGAGGGATGGATGGATGTGTTCTCAGGACCACTCTATTGAGATGTAAGACTGTGTAGGGCTCTTTTGAACAGAGAGCCTGTATCTCGCTCACCCTACGAGCTGAGGTGATAGCCACCAGGAAAGCTACCTTCCACGTAAGGTGTTGTGAGGTTGCTTTGTGAATAGGCTCAAAGGGTGGACCCATCAATTTTGAGAGCACCAAGTTCAGCTCCCAAGGGGGTGAAGGGGGTCGAACCGGAGGGTAGACTTTCTTGAGACCCTGTAGGAAGTCCTTCACTACCTGTAGCTGGAAAAACGAGGGTTGAGAAGGGGAATGCCTGTATGCAGTAATGGCAGCTAGGTGCACCTTAATGGAAGAGAATTTCAAACCTGCTCTGGCTAGATGAAGCAGGTATTGCAAAATTACTTCCTCCTGCCCCTTGGTAGGATTACAATGATTTTGTACGCACCATACATAAAAACGCTTCCATTTACAAGCATACGAGTGTCTTGTGGAGAGTCTCCTCGCTTCTTTCAATATGGTCATGCAGTCCTGAGGAAGGCCTAAATGACCATATTGGAGGACCTCAGGAGCCATGCTGCCAAGTTGCCAAGTTCAGTGAGGGAAGGTTGGGGTGATGAATTCTCCCGTTCATCTTGGACAGCAGATATGGTCTGCACAGCAGCCTCTTGTGTGGGCATATTGACAGATGCAGAAGGTCCGGGTACCACCACTGCCTCGGCCAGTCCGGAGCAATCAGGATCATCGTAGTGTCTGAATGTGACAGCTTGGTCACCACCTTCGGGATGAGAGGAAGGGGTGGAAAGGCGTACACAAATGCTCCTGACCAGTCGATCAAAAGGGCATTCCCCTTTGATCCTGGCCGGTAGTACCTTGAGGCGAAGTCTCGGCATTTTGTGTTTGTCGTCCGCGAACAGGTCGATATCTGGACGACCCCAAGCCTGGAAAATGTCTTCGACCACCTAGTCGTTGAGAACCCAGTCCTGCTGGTCCTCGAAGTGCCGGCTGAGGGCATCCGCTTGAGAGTTCTGCTCTCCCGGCAGGTGAACCGCTGTGATGGATAGATTCATTGCCAGGAGCCAGTGCCAAAGGGTCTGAGCTTCCAAAGAGAGTGTCCTCGAGCGAGTTCCCCCCTGTTTGTTCAGGTAGTACATGGTGGTGGTATTGTCCGTCTGTACTAGGATGGAACTCGCCTGAATCGAAGGAAGGAAAGCCTTGAGAGCCAGATGAACGGCTCTTAGTTCCAACATGTTTATGTGGTACAATTGCTCTTTTGAGGACCATAGGCCTTGCGTCTGGAGGGACCTCATGTGAGCCCCCCATCCTTGGAGAGATGCGTCTGTGATCAGAGTCTGAGAAGGAAGAGCTTGATGGAACAGAACCCCTACTCTGATTGTCCTTCATCCACCACGGGATGGATGCTCTGGCTGCGTGAGACAGATAGATTCTGTCTTCCCAGTGAGATGTCCGCTGATCCCATTTGTCCTCCAGATCCTGCTGTAGAGGACGCATTCTCAGCCTGGCATTGGGGACCAGAAAAATGCAGGATGCCATTGACCCTAGCAGGGAGGCGATCTGACGTACCGAGACAGGTTGCGGCATAAAATCTGTCTGCCTTTCTGTGTGATGGATAATTGTCTCTCCTCCAAAGGAAACAATTTTCCTAGCTCGGAATCTATCATAGCCCCCAGGTAGTGGATTTTCTGTGTGGCCTGCTGTGTCGACTTTGCGAAGTTCACATGGAGGCCCAGTTTTTGACAAAGATCTAGGCACTGCCGGAAATGGTTCCTCACAATCTGGGGAGAGGGGCCTTTCAGCAGCCAATCGTCCAGCTAAGGATAGACAAAGATGCCTCTGCGTCACAGAGTGGCTGCCACTACCGCCATGCACTTCGTGAACACTCAGGGAGCTGACTTCAGACCGAAGGGCAGCACTTTGAATTGATAGTGAGACGATCAGACTAGGAATCGTAGGTATTGCCTGTGATGCTGACTTATCGGGACGTGAAAGTAGGCATCTTGTAGGTCCAGCGAACACATCCAATCCCCTTGTCGGAGAGGAGGATATATTTAGTGGAGAGCCAACATGCGAAATTTCTCCCGTTTGATGGACTTGTTGAGTGCTCGCAGATCCAGAATGGGCCAGAATTCTGATTTTCGACCTTTTTTCTTTACCAAGAAGTATCTTGAATAGACTCCTCGACCTCTTTGTGATTTTGGCACCTTCTCTATGGCTGACTTGCGTAGAAGGATCGCCACTTCCCTTTGCAGCATGTTGATCTGGTGGCACGATGTTGGCACCGGAGGAATCGAGGGTGGACGACGTCGAAAACGTAGAGAGTACCCATTCTGCAGCGTAGCTAACACCCACTGGTCCTTCGTGATAGCTCGCCACTCTTGCAGATGATTTGCAATACTTCCCCCCCACTGGAGTGGTGGACGGTGATGGAGGAAGCGGGCACTCATTGCTTGGCTGGAGTCTTCGTGGAGGTAGAGGACTGGCGATTTGTTCCTCTTCCTCTGGAGGATCGACTGCCCCGATACTGGGATTTCTGTTGACCCTGCTGGTTTTGGTGTTTTTGCCAATGAGGGGTTTGAACCCTCTACTGGAAGGATCGATCATAAGGACGGTAGCGGCGACAGAACTCTTTTTCTTCTCCAGCCCCACCGCCTTCAGGGTATCCAACTCAGTCTTCATCCGAGCCATTTCCTCATCCTTGCGAGTACCGAATAAAGATGAGCCGGAGAAAGGGAGATTGAGGATCCGGGACTGCGCTTCTGGCTTCAGTGCTGTGAGGCGAAGCCAGGATGATCTTCTGGCGCAAATCCCGTGGGCGTAGGAATGGGCTGAGAGTGTAGCCCCATCCGCTGCAGCACTGATTACTTGGTTCGCCACCAAGCTGCCCTCCTGTAAGATCTCCTCGAAGTCCTTACGGTCTTCCCTGGGCAGTTTCTCCGTGAAGCGTAGGAGAGAGTCCCACAGATCTATCGTAGCGCCCCAAGAGCACCGATGCACTGGAGACTTTAAGCATGGAGGCGGACGTGCCACATACTTTTTTCCCCCATGAATCCTGCATCTTGCTCTCCTTGTCTGGTGGTTCTGTACACGAGGAGGCCACTGAGTGGGTCTTCCGAGCCACAGCGATAATCAGAGTCCGGAGGTGGATCGGACTTTAGGAATAAAGGGTCCCCCTCCGGTGGGCGAAATTTCTTTAGAATTCTCGCTGGTGCGGTTTTGAGGGTTGCCGGCGTGAGGAAGATGTCCATAACCGGCTGGAGGAGCCCTGGTACCAATGGAAGTAACGGTCTAGCAGCAGTTCTCTGGTGTAAAGTTTCGAAAATTACCGACGACGAGCTCTGCTGAGTTGGCATAGGAATGTTCAGCTTGTTAGCTCCCCTGGAAAGCACGTCTTGGAACGTGCTAAGATCGTCCACCGGAGAGATCCTCGACGGTGGACTGTCGGTAAGGGTGGGCGAGTAGTCTCTTTTTGAGGAGTGTGTTGAGGAGGTGGAAAGTGTTGGAGATCTCCTTCTGCTGCGTGATCTTGATCTCCTCCTGGAGGAAGGTGCAGGAGTGTGAGTGCGGGCTCTTTCTCTTGGCGGAGAGAGATTCGCAGCCTGTACCAGGCGAGCCAGAGGAGACCTGCGAAGTGGGCTCGGATCGCGCCGAGCGCCTGATGATTGTGTTGGATCAGCCCAGTGGTGCAGAGGTCGCATCCATCTGGGTGAGAGGTGAATAGATGGTGTCCTCTCTGCTCTTACAGGAGAGCGACGTGCGGAAGGAGATTTACGCCCATCCGGATGAGACCTATCAACTGAACGTTGATGCTCAGAGGGAGAAGTCTGGTTACTTGATGACGAGATCACCACCTCCGGAGATCCAGACTTGGAGATGGAACGGTGGGAGCCTGCTCTTGACGTCAATGATGGAGACGGAGAAAGGCTTAAAGGAGCTGACACCGACGGAGACTTCTGCCTCGAGGTCGTCCGCGACGGAGATCTGTCTCGACGTCGACCTTCCCGTTCCCGGCGGAGACCTCTGCCTAAACGCCGACTGTATCGACGGACACCTCTGCCTCGACGTCTTCCCTTCGACGGAGGGCTCTGCCTCGACGTCTATCGTCTTCCCTTCGACAGAGACCCTGGTCTCGATGTCGATAGTCTTCTCTTCGATGGAGGGCTCTGCCTCAACATCGATCGTCTTCTCATCGACGGAGACTCCTGTCTCGACGTCGAACGTCTTTACTTCGACGGAGGACTCTGTCTCGACGTCGGTTGCGAAACCGCCGGAGACCCATGCCTCGGCGTCGAACGTCTTGCTGACGTCGACGGAAGCCCCTGCCTCAACGTCAATCGTTGGTGTTTCGACGACTTGTGTCTTGACGTCGACCTGCGGTGAGAGGCCGACGGAGTCTTCAGTCTCGACGTCGGTGATGGTGTCTTACACCTCGACGCCGAAGAGGTCTCGACGTCGACCGCCGCTGAAGGGTCGTCGACGGAGGATCTTGTCTCGACGCCGGACGATTCTCCAACGTCATTGGAGACTTGGCCCTCGAAGTTGAAGAGTGACGCTCCTGCGCCACCGAAGCCTTCGACGATGACTGTTTTTCCGCAGCCGGTAACTTTGACGTCGAGCCCGACGCCGAAGGAGAACAGATCGGGACCTTGCTCCTCGACGTCGATCGCGTTCTCTTCTTTCTCCTCACTGGAGACCTACCTCTTTCAGAGAGGCCATAAAGTCGGATTCTCTCCCTGTCTTTGATGGTTCTTCTAGATAACTTCCTGCAGTGTTGGCAGGAGAATGAGACTCAGGGAGGCAGAGGATGCACACATCATGTATGTCTGACTTGGCCTTTTTGCCACAGGCTGGGCAAGAGTCAAACAAAGAAGGCATATTTGACAGAAATATTTTCTTTGTCACAAAAAAAAAAAATGGTTTAAACCTCACTCTAAGGTCAAAAGGTGTCGAGTGAAGGCAGAAAACCCACAAAAAATAAAGGTATTTTTGACAGAAAAGTAAAAAAAGAGAGCTGTGAATCCAGGGTCCTGACAGAAGGAGCCGGAAAGAACAACTGACCTAACTGTCACCCCTGAGGCATGATGGGAAGCTAGGGGTCATGGCTGCCTTAAAGGCACGGTGCCAGTTTTCTGTACAATGGCTTTTCAGTTTCTATGCTATTGCTTTACAATGCAGCCTGTAGGCTAACAATGCTTACTTTTTTGCGCAGTTTTTCATGAATTCACTCATTAAAAAGAGTTCAAGTGTACTTGTACTCCTGTGGTATATATTTACATTGTGTATCTGCAAATGCATTCATTTACTTATTAGTGCATTGTTTAGCCTCCTATATGGGGCTGCATTGATATGGGAAAAAATGATATATGTATATAGATATCTAAGATATATATATATATATATATATATATATATGTTTTTTCATATATATTTTTTATTATTCTCCGGGGTCCCGCACATGGGCGGGAATATTCAGTGCTTATGACTATTGATGAGGATCCCCTGGAAGAGAATTGATATCTCCAGCATTATTACCATTTTGCAAGGTTTAAGGAGATTTATACGTGGAAGGTGGATTACTACTTGATATGCAATAATTGATTGTGCGTCTGGATAATGAGGAGCATATTGGCATGTCAGCTATGAAGAGGCTTATCAGAATGTGCTTTTGGTGGCCAGGTTCAGCAGGATGGCATACAAGGTAGTATAAGAGTGTGATCAATGTGTTAATGGTGAGAAAACTTTTAAGGTTCTGTAAGGAGGGAAAAACAGCCTTTGACATTTCTGGTCCATTTTCTGCTTTACTGCAAAGAAGCTAGGTTTGCTTTAGTGATGACAGATTATCACTCCAAGTGGCCGGAAGAACAAATTGTTGCGCAAATCACCACTCAAGTAATAGCAGAGTTTTATTAAGGAGACTTTTGCTAGAGAATGATGTCCTGATGTTTTAATTACAAATAATGGAGCTCCGTTTAAGTCATGAGAAAGGAATATGTTACTTACCCTGTAAGTATCTGTTTGTGGCATGCAGTCTGTAGATTTGCATGCTCTGCATACCCCTGCCATCTAGCATTGGGTCCGGAGCTGTGCAAGTTGTTGTTCTTCGAAGACGTCTTTAGAGTCACGAGGTCGAGTGACTCCTCTCGGTGGTAATGGCCATGGGCATTGACTCCATTGTTAATTGTTTTCCCACAGGCAGGTGAAAAAGGAGTGTAAAGTATGTGTAAGTAATGCGATGGCCATGTTAAATGTATAAATGTAAAGAACTGTAATGGCCACAGGTGTCCGAGGAGGAGGGTGGGCGCATGTGAATCTACAGCACTACATGCTACGAACAGATGGGTACAGGTTAAGTAACCTATACAGTTTGATGGCATGTGTGGCCGTAAATACACATGCTCCGCATAAACTGTAAAGCAGTCCCTCCTGATAAGCAGTGTCTAACCCGCGGGTGTTGCAATGGTTTGACACAAAGCACATAGCACTGCCTGTCCTACATTGGCTTGTGGGTGTGCTAAAACATCCACACAACGTTTGGTGAAAGTGTGAGGTTTGGACCATGTAGATGCTTTATATATGTCAGCTATGGGAATAGTTCCTAAAAAGGCAATGGTTGCTCCTTTTTAGCGAGTAGTGTGTGCTCCGGGAGGAACAGGTAAAGATATTTTGGCCTGAGCATAGCAAGTCTGACTGCACTTTATCCATCTGGCTATGCCTTCTTTGGAGATAGGGTTGGCTTTGTGTGGTGGTGAAAAGGCGACAAAGTTATTTACACTTTCTGAAGTTTAGTTCTGTCAATGTATAACGAAATGGTTACTTACCAGTAGGAGTAGTTTTGCAGCTTGATGAGTTTTCTGGATTCACATGCTGTGCATTATTCTGCCACCTAGTGGTTGGGTCCGGAATAGTCTTTTTTTTCCTTCTTTTTTCTTTTCTTGTTTTGGGCGTTGTCGACCACCATTTTGTGCCAGGTACGTCCCTTGTGTGACGTCAGACGGCGCCCTGGAGACTGTTGTGCGTGGTAGCCATCTTCGGATCCTTTTTTCTTTCTGCTTTTTAATTTATAGTCCTTTAGATAATTATTATAATTTGTTTCTCCCCCTGTTTGTATTCCTTGTAGGGGAGGTCGGGTGGGTCGCATGTGATTCCAGAAAACTCCTCAAGCTGCAAAACTACTCCTACTGGTAAGTAACCATTTCGTTTTGCAGCATGAATCCTTTTCTGGATTCACATGCTGTGCATTAGATTACGTAGCGGTTTCTCCCATCCTGGGGAGGCTGTGGTAAGAGGAAGACTTTGCAAACAGGTGTTTAAGTACTTTCTGTCCTATTTGTGCTTCCTTATTCATTTGTATGTCCACCCAGTAATGTTAGGTGAAGGTGTGTGGTGATGCCCATGTAGCTGCTGCACATACAGTGTCTATGGGCACATTGGCCATAAATGCCAGAGTAGCTCCCGTTTTCCTAGTGGAATGAGCTGTTGGTTGTACTGTTAACTCCTTGTTAGCGTTGGTATAGCATAGTTGGATGGTTTGGACTATCTATTGTGAGACTGTCGCTTTTTTGACAGGCATTCCTGTGTTGGTATGTGCGTAGGCAACAAACAACTGTTTGGATTTGCGGGTTTGTCTGTTCTCTGTAGGTAATAGAGTAATGCTCTCCTTACATCCAGGGTATGGAGGCTTTTTTCCCCCTTTAGGTTTTGGGTTTTTGAAGAAAACCGGAAGGAGAATACTTTGATCTAAGTGATATTTGGATACCACTTTGGGCAGGAACTGTGGATTAGTTTTTCAAATAACTTTGTCCTTGTGGATTTGCATGTATGGTTAACGCTTGTAACTCACTTACTCTCCGCAAGGATGTAATGGCAATGAGAAATGCTGTTTTAATGTGACGTGTTTGAGTTCTGCCTTATGCATGGGTTCAAAAGGTTTTGCCATAAGTTGTGTGAGCACTGTATTTAGACTCCACATGGGAACTGGAGCTGTTCTAGGAGGTGCAATTCTTTTAGATCTTTCTAGGAATCTTTTTATGAGAAGTCTTTTTTTATATCAAATTTTATTGACAGAACATACATACAGATCAACGGAAGACCAGCAGCAAGTAGAGACATCAGTGCACTGCAGTTACATAACAGTGTCATGGCTTCAAGTACGTCTGGGATAGTCAGAGCATAAAAGAACAGAATAACGCCCGCAGCAGGCCCCCCACTGCTCCAGGAGAGCGTCAGTCCTCCAGCACCCCAACCCATTTGTCCCACATTTTGCGGTATTTCTTCAGACATCCTCTTGCCTCATACAAGGGTTTTTCCTGCGCCGCACACCAATCCACCCCCCTGCGCCATCGTGTCATGGTGGGCGCTGCCGGTTGCAGCCATTTTGCCGCAATGTCCCTCTTGGCCACCATCAGGGCTGTATTTAGAAAGAGTTTGTCTACCCTGGAGCCATCCAGCCCCTCCGTGACTCCTAGGAGAACATGTAGTGGGTTAAGAGGAACCTCCCAACCCAGGACCTCGGTGAGCTCCCCACCACCAGTCCCCAAAAGTGTGCAACAGAGCAAAGCCATACCATATGGTAGAAATCAGCTTGTGGTTGGGAACAGCGGGGGCATGACGCATCGGGTCTGAGCCCTGCATGGTGGAGGCGCAGCGGCGTGAGGTAGGCGGCGTGGAGGTAGTATACTGTAATTAAGCGGAGCCTCGCTGAGGCTGTGAATTGTTCTGGGTGCCATTAACGCGTCCCTCCAATCATCGTCCTCCAGGGTCCCGAGCCATCCCTCCCACCGGTCTTTGAGTCGGGCGAGTGTGTTGGGAGTGTTGTTCGTGAGGGAGCGTTAGATGCAAGAGATTCCCCCTTTCCCCAAATTTCCGGTCATGATTTGGGCTTCGGGTGGGCTATATTCAGGTATGGAGGTGCCGTCTGAGATGTGGGAGTGGAGGGCGTGGCGCAGCTGCAAGTAACGATAAAACTGTGATGGGTGCAGGGAATACTGGGATTGTAGGTCCTGAAAGGTGCGTAGACAGTCCGTCCCCCAAACGTCTCCCAACTGCAAGATCCCGATAAGATCCCACGCTCTAAAGCCAGATAAATTGACAACCTCCTGAAGCCAGGTGCCTTGCCAAAGTGGGGTATATTGTGTCAGTTTGCCCACCCACTGGGTGTGACGTAGAGAGGCTCTGCAAGCCAGAAGCACCCCTCGCGTGACCTCGGGCATGGTTCTGGGTATGATGCTCCTGTATACCATCCCCTGGATGCGAGACAAGCCCAGGGCGTGTAATTCCACCCTGTATGCTGGGTCAGCCCAGCCACCGTTAAACCAATCGTGGATGGTGAGGAGTCGGGTTGCTAAGTAGTAGAGGTATAGGTTAGTCATCCCAACCCGCCATCGAAGGGCGGGATCCGGCATTGGGCGAGGGCCAAACGGGGCCTCCGACCCCCACAAAGGAACTTGGTGGCTAGACTGTCGATCTCCCTGAACCACGCCCGTGAGAAGAGCAAGGGCACATTCTGGAGTACGTATAAGAACCTGGGTAAGATCATCATTTTAAATAAGGCTATCCTGCCCATAGGGTTCAGCGGCAGCGCCCGCCATCGGAGGAGGTCAGTTCGGGCCTTCTTCACTAGTGGGGTTACATTGAGCGACCAGGCGAGGTCCGGGAGGAGAGCCACCCATATCCCGAGGTACTGGAAGGACTGTCTCCGGAGAGGTATCGTGGTCTGCCAATCAAAGCATTCTCTCGAGAGATGAAGGGGGACCAGGACAGGCCTGCTCAAAGAGACTCAGCGCTCGAAGACACCGGGGACCTGACTGCCCTGGCTCGGCCAGAAAGAGCAGAAGGTCATCTGCGTAAAGAACGATTTTGTCTCCCCACAACCCAGGCCATTTCCATCCCACAATTTGCTCGTCCGACCGTATGAGGAAGGCAAAGGGATCCATCGCCAAGGCGAAGAGGAGGGGCGAGAGGGGGCAACCCTGCCTCGTGCCCCTCTTGATGGGAAAAGGTTGCGAGAGTGCTCCATTGACCAGTACTCGGGCACACGGCCCACTGTAGAGAGTCTTTACCAGTTTGTGGAAGTTTTCCCCAAAGCCCAGCACCACCAACACCTGCTCAAGGTACCGCCAGTCCGCGGAATCAAAAGCTTTCTCGAAGTCAACGAGAAGGAGTGATAGGTACGGGGTCAACTGCTGGCGATTCGCTAGGGCGATGTGGAGGCGTCGGAGACAGTGTCTAGTGCCCCGTGAGGGCATGAAGCCGCACTGGTCGGGGTGGACCAGTTTGGACAAGTACAGTCGGATTCGATTGGCTAAGACGGAGGAAAACACTTTGAGCTCCGAGTTAATGAGGGAGATGGGCCGGTAGTCGGAGCAGTGCTTCAAGGGGGGCTGAGACTTGGGAATCACCACTATGGTGGCGGTATCGGTTTCCATGCGGAACGAACCTTTGTCAGCCGCCTCAGCGTACATCTCCAGAAGGTGAGGTACGAGCGTGTCTCGGTAAGTCGCATAAAACTCCTGCGGAAGTCCATCTGGCCCCGGAGTCTTACCAGAGGCCATACGAGAAATGGCGTCATTAATTTCCTCCAGAGTGACCGGGAGGTCCAGCACCTCTGCCTCAGACTCACTGAGCCGAGGAAGAGAGATCTGTTCCCGAGAAAGCAGCGCCGGGAGTGAGAGATTGGGAGGCCGAGCGGAGTAGAGGGCAGCATAGTATGTGGCAAAACATTGAGCCACCGCCTCCGGGGACCGCGCCATCCGGAGCCAACACTTCCGGAATTATGCGGTTGGCCATGGGGTACATGGCCAGCCGGTGAAGGAGCTTCCCATTTTTATCTCCCCAGCCATAGACTCTTGCTACAGAGGACCTCGACAGCAGTTTGGGGGTCTCCAGGGAAACCTGTTTAATTTCATCTCTCAGGAATGCCAATCTTCTAACTTGGGCCTCGGATCTCCCTTTAGGCACCTGGCCCTCGATGAGGGTGGCTTGGGCCTCCAATAGAGTGAGCCGGGAATCTTGCGCGATCCGCTTGAGTTTGAGCTGGCCCTTTGCGAAGCCACGGATGGTGGCCTTACCGGTTTCCCACAGGGTACCAGGGGAGGAGACCGAACCCTGATTGGCGTCCAAGTAGTGCCGGAGCTCGTTGCCCACCGATTCTCTAAAATCCTTGTCCTGGAGAAACCAGGCATTCAGTCTCCAAATCGGGCATAAAGACTCCAGGAGGTCGCCTATCTTCATCACCAGCGGTGAGTGATCGGAGATATCTCTAGGGAGAATGGTAATATCTTGAAGCACCCGACACTCCGTGGCCGGCATAAAAATGTAGTCAATTTGCGCGTGCGTTTGATGAGATGCCGAGGTGTGTGTGTACTGACGGGTCTGTGGATGCCAAAGTCGCCATGCGTCACATACCCCTAGGGTGGCTGCCCAATTCGTCAAAAGGCTAGCGTGGGAAATTCTAGTGGCCGAAGGGAGTCCGGCAGTGTCAAGGTCAGGATTTAGGACTGCGTTGAAATCCCCCCCAATGATGGTCATTCCCTGGGGCAGGGCGGCCATCAGATCTGTAATTCGCTTAAGGGTGGGGGCCATCAGCGATGGCGGGGAGTATATGGATAACAAATTCAGAGCCCGATCTCCTATGGACCCTTCCAAGGCCACAAAACTACCCAACAGGTCGTTGGTGACCTTGCGTGGCACGAATGGGAGGGCGCGACGCACCAGAATAGCTACGCCTCTCGACCCTCGATTGAAGCCTGAGTGCCAGACCCCGCCATAACTGTACCTCGCCAGGAAGGGGCAGTTGTTGCCTACAAGGTGGGTCTCCTGGAGCAGCAGGATGTCAACCGCGTGGCGTTGTGCATATCTCAGGACCGCCGTGCGCTTGACTATCTAACAACCCATTGACATTCCAGGACACAATGTGAAGCGTTCCCCTCCCACTATGATTGTCAATCATGGGGGATAGAAGCATGCGATAAGACTCGAGGGACGGATACTAGACGCGGGTGATGGGCTCCGTCTGTGTGTATAAGCGGGTGCATCGCTGCAACGCGAGGTGTGCGTGTATGTGCCGTGCTGCTGGTCAGAGATGGTGGTGTAATGAACAGGGTGTACCAACGAAAACCTGGGACAACGGTCCCTTACCCCTACCCTACCCCCTCCCTACATTTCAGGAACAGAAGCATCTGTCGGCCCTAACAGAGAAGAACTAAAAGAGAACCAAACTAAAACGCTTGGGAATGGGGATTCGTGGAGGACCCCTCCTACGTGCAGGATGTTCTGTGTCAAGTCCATCAAGAGAGATGAGCGGCGGCAAGCTTGATTAGTGTGCCGTGGGCCGCAGAGCTAAGTGCGGCAGCAGTCCATTGCAAGTTCAGGGTAGAACCTTGAGGAGGGCCGGGCTCTGGGAGAGATCAGACTCCGGTAGGTCGAGTAGAGATGAGCGGGGAGGAGTTCCTCCCGGGTCCGAGTGGTTCGAGGAGCAAGTGCGACGTAGAGTTAGGAGGCCATCTGGGGGCGCACCGGCCGCTTGGCGCCCTAGAGAGACCCCACCGGTGATTCCGACCTGGCGCGCCGCGGGCCTCGTCTCTTGCGCGAGCGCGTGCGTTTAGGGCGCACTTCAGGTAGGGCTTCCTGGCCGCCCTGTGTGGAGCTCCCAGGGGACCGGGCGCGGACACTGAGCCACAAGGGTTGCTCCTCCGTTAGCCACCTCCAGGCTTCCTCAGGGGATTCGAAGAAGAGGGTTTTGTTTTGAAACACCACCCGGAGGCGGGCCGGAAAGAGGAGCCGGTATTGGATGTTCAAGGTACGGAGTTTTTGCTTGACTTCTCCGAAGGAGCGTCTTTGGCCCTGGACCTCTCGGGTATAACCGGGAAAGATCATGATCGCCTGGCCCTGGTGTTGGAGATGCTGCTGCTTGCGTGCTTCCGTCAGGATAGAGTCTTGATCTTTAAAATTAAGGATCCTCACTATTATTGGCCAGTGGGGTGCACCCGGTGGTGGCCTGGGGCCGAGAGATCAGTGGGCTCGCTCAATTGCAAACCATGGGGAGAGGGAGCCCTCTGGCATCCACGAGCACAGCCAGCGTTCAATGAAGTCGTATGTGCGGCCTTATTCTGAGCCCTCCGGAAACCCCACCAGGCGGAGGTTGTTGCGCCTCGACCTGCTCTCGGCGTCTTCAGCCCGCCTGTGGAGCTCTTGAGTTTGAGACTGAAGGCGGGCAACCTGGCCGCTAAGCTGGCGGACATCATCCTCCACCGTGGAGATGCGGGACTCCGTCTCTTTGATCCGGGCCGTGGCGTTGCGGAGATCTTGGCGTGGAAGGGTCATGTTGACCCTGGCCTCTTCGATCTTGCCCTCCACCGCGGACTGGGAGGTGCGGATGGCTTGGAGGATGGTGGGCCCTCCCCTCGCCCCGGACTCCATAGTGGTATATTGATCCATCTTGGTCTGTGTGGCTGGGGGTTTCGGTCCCCGGTCCCTCCCCATGTTTCCGCTCAGCAGGTGGAGCCGGGGCTGTGGGCCCTCCCAGCTCAGGCAAGGGGGAACAGGGAGCGATCAGTGCAACAGCCACAGATCACCTTCTTGTAGCTCGAGGTGGCAGGGGGGCGCAAGGCCACAGGCAAAGGCTCCGGTCCGCAGCCCAGGCCAGTTCCAACAGTCCCCACCGAACAAAGCCACCGCGGTCGAACCCCCAGGCAGCCATTTCCAAGTCACACCTTAACTCACCCCCTTCAGGCGGGGGGGGGGGGGTATGGGGGAGACGACCAAAGACCAGGGAAATGCCCGGTGCAGATCCAGAGCTCGAATGTGCTCCGCGGCAGCAGTCCTCAGAAACAGGTGTAGGGAAGGGCTGCCATCAACCAGAAGGACGGGTGGTCATTACGATGTGGCCACCGCCAGCCCTGACATACAACAGCGGCCCACGCGGGTAGGCCGGGAGGTCTGGCAGGAGTGTCTCACCCGGCAGGCGGCCAGTCCCCGGCGGCCAAGAGACGGATGGGGGGGCCCCAAACGAGGACCACCGAGGGTGTGCGCCTCGTGTCACGTGAGGCCCACTAGGCAGACTCGCCGATCCCGCGAGCCGCCCTGAGGCGTGCGTGCAGGCCGGTCCTCAGAGTGATGTGCCGGACAGCTGGAAGAGGGGTGCAAGACCAAGCGAGCCGCCTCTCCACCACCCAGGGCGGCCGCCAGCCCCCCTACCACCTCCGCCGGGCTGCAGGCAAGCGGACGTCTATCCAACAGAGGCTAGGAGGAAGGGGAGGCGCCTGGGCCCAAGGAGTATCTCCGCACGTCCCGGTAATATGGAGGACGGGGGGGGGGGGGGGAGAGAAAAGAGAGCGGTTCCTCGGTCCCCGCTGACCGAAATGCCAGCCGAACCCCCCTCTAGCACCCCACTCGCATCACCAGTCAGGCCAAGGCCACTCGCCCAGGACGAACAAGTCTGCAGGTAGAGGCAAGGGCCCCAAGCGCAAGGTCCAATCCCCCGCTAGTCCCGGGGGTGCAGATCCGGGTCTCCGAATCCGCTGGGATATGTCAGCGCTGAGGGAGGGGGCGAGGGGAGCAAAACACCGTGCAAGAGCTCCCGGCGTGCTGACCGCCAACCAGACCACAGGGGGGAGGGGGTGGAAGAAGGGAGGGGAACAGAGTCTCCCCGCCGCCCGAAATGACGGCGGACTCCCTCGCAGCCCACCGCGCAGCCCGCGGCCGAGCAGGACCACCGGGCCCGGCACTGGCGCCCCCGCCGCCCCTCACCTGTGTGTTAAAGGAGGACGCGGGTGCGTTGACAGCCTTCCAATCCGGGTCCCGGGCACTCCGGAGCGCTCTGCTGGGCAATCGCGATCTCGCAGCTGACGGGGCGACAGGGGAATCACAGCCCCGCCGAGTGAGGCCGGAGGTCTGCACCACCGGGAGCCGCCATCTTGAAGCTCGGCTAGCCCGGAGGATCGCGGCTGGGCGAAATTCGGGCCCCAACGAGTCTGGAATCCGCACTCCGGGGCCGGTCTCAGGTTACTTCCAGTCAGGCAGCAGGATTGCAGGTCGCTCAGTCTCCGATGGCAGCGGATGCAGGAGCGGATGTCGGAGGGGTCCAGAGCACTTCTAAAGTGCGACCGCCATCTTGACGCTCCCAGCCACGCCCCCCTTATGACAGGTCTTGTGAAGAAGCTTTTGCATGTTTTTCCCCTGGTGTAAGCTACGATCCTTTATGCTGGAGTAGTTGATGTGACTGTCTAGCAGATGAGTTAGATATATGATCACTGTTTCCTGTGTGTTGATTGAGTTAATTTGGTTGTTAGCTGTGCACCAAGTGGTGTATTGCTTCCATTTTGCAGCATAGCATTTCCTTGTAGTTTCCTTTCTCGCTTCTTTCAAAATTTCCATTGTTCGTTGGGGCAGGTTGAGGTGACCAAACTATGTATTCAGGTGCCAAGCAGCTAGGTGTAGCGTTGTTGGTTCTGGATGAAAGATTTGGCCCTGTTGCATTGTCAACAGGTCTTTGTCTGCTCTGATCTTGATTATTTGTCCCCTGGACAGTTCTAGCAGAGTTGAATACCATGTTTGTCTTGGCCATTGTGGGGCAATGAGAATTAGATTCGTCCCTGGTTGTTTTGCCTTTTTCAACACTCTTTGAATTAGGGGTATTGGTGGAAAAGTGTATGCAAATGTCCCTGACCAATTTAGCGACAGGGCATTCCTTTTTGACAGGTGGTGATGAAACCGAGGCAAAGGACTGGTATTTCTTGTTCTGTATTGTTCTCCTGGTGTTCCCCAGAGTTTGAATATGTTTTGTACTGTCTTGTGCTTCCATTCCCACTCGTGGGAGCAATTGTTTTGCCTTCTCAGAAGATCTGCTGTTGTGTTGTATACTCCTGGTAGATGTTTTGTTTGCAGATTGATCTTTTGAGAGACTACCCATTGCCAGATCTGTTGTGCTACCTTGCTTAGCAGGAATGATTTCGTACCACCCTGTTTGTTGAGGCAGAACATTGTGGTGGTGTTGTCCGTTTGGATCAAGATAGACTAACCTTGAATGTGTTTCTGGAACGCTTTCAATGCTAGGAATACTGTTTCCATTTCCAAGAAATTGATGTGTTTTATGGAGTCTTACTGGTTCCATTGACCTCGTACTTTCAGTTGTTTGAAGTGTGCTCCCCATCCGTTGAGGGATGCGTCTGTAGTGGTTGTCACAGAAGGAGTTGGGTTTTTGAAAAGTCTGCACTGTGTTACGTTGCTGCATACCCACCATTGTATCTCTGCTTGCAGCTTGTGTGTAACAACCACTAGATCCTCCCAACTCCCTGTGGCCTGAGACCAGTTGTTGGTCAGCCATTCCTGGAAGGGGCGCATATGTAGGCGGGCATGAGGGAGGAGTGGGATGCATGACGCCATCATGCCCATAAGTTTCATGACTCTCCTCGCTGTCAGAGATTGACCCTTCTGGTATAGCGAGGTTTCTCGTTTGATAGCTTGTAACCTTTTTTGCGTCGGGTACGCCCGCGCATTCTTTAAGTCTAGTCTTGCGCCCAGGAAAGTTTTTTCTCTTTCTGGCTTTGTGGAGGATTTCTTGTGCTTTATTGAGAAACCTAGTTTTTGCCGCGTGTGGATTGCTGTTTGAATGTGGCTGAGGCATTTTTGTTTTGTGTTTGCCATTATGAGCCAGTCGTACAGGTAGGGGTAGACGTGCAATTCCTTCTTTCGCAGGTGTGCCGCGGCTAGGCACTTGGTGAAGACACGTGGTGCTGATTTTATTCCAAAAGGAGTACCTTGAACTGGTAGTGTGTTCCTTTGTGTAGGAACCCGAGATCTTTTCGGTGGTTTTTGTTCATAGGAATGTTTAAGTAGGCGTCCTTGAGGTCCATTGTTGCCATGTAATCTCCTTATTGAATTTGTGGGATTATCTCTTGGAGCGTAGTCATCTTGAAATGTTGTGTTAAGATGAACTTGATTATGAACCTTAGGTACAGGATTGGTCTTAGTGACAGGTCCTGTTCGGGGACTAGGAAATATGGGGAGTAGTTTCCTTTGAAAAGCTCTTGTTCTGGCACCAATTCTATTGCCTGTTTTTGAAGGAGGTCTTTGATTTCTGAATTTAGCAGTACGAGTTCTGTTTTGAGGAATTTTCGTATTTTTGGTGGGTTTGCAGGTGGTGTTTTTGTCAGTTCTATGCAATACCCGTATTTTACCAAATTTAATATCCAATTGTCTGTGGTGATTTTTTGCCACTGTTGTAAATATTGTGATATTCTTCCCCCCACTGGTGGTAGGTGTGGGTCTTTTTCCCTGTGGGATTCAGTTTGAGCCGTTTCCTCTTCCTCTAGAGGGCTGGCCTCTGCCTCGAAAGGACTGCTTCGGCTGTTGTTGCCAACCTTGGTAACCGATTTGTTGGCTTGCCTGTTGACCACTTCCTTGGCCTTGTTGTTGGTGTGAGATTTGTTGTCCTTGACCAAATGTTCCTCTTCCTGTGGGCTTTCGGTTGTTAAAGCCACCTCTTTTGAAGGTACCTCTTTGCTGCAGGGGTCCCATTGCTCTTGCAGTTTCATTGTCCTTTTTGATTTGTTGGAGAGATTCGTCCACCTCCTTTCCAAATAGTGCCTCCCCTGTAAAAGGCCTGTTAATGATGGAGGTTTGAACCTCCTGCTTAAATCCTGAAATTCTAAGCCAGGCATGTCTTCTTAGGGTGGTGCCTGTGCACATTTGTCTGCTGGCAGTGTCTGCTGCTTCTAGTGCAGATTTAAGGCATGTGTTTGGGATGTTTTTGCCTTCCTGGACAATAGATTTAGCTCTTTTCTTGTCCTCCTCCGGGAACATGTTGATGAGCTTCTCGATATCCCATTGCTGGTGTCCGTATCTTTTCAGCAGGGCATTAGAGTTTGTGATGCGTCGCTGCCTCCTTTTCAATCTTTCTGCCCACCATATCCATCAGTTTGCTTTCTTTCTCGGGGGGTGGTCCACTGTTTGAGAGGGCATTTGCTCTTCTCCTTGCTGTTGTGACGATGATGGAGTCAGACACAGTGTTCCCCTGAATATACTTGGAGTCTTTGGAGGAGGCTTTGTACTTCTTCTCGACCGTTGGTGTTACCACTTTGCTTGAAGCTGGTTCCTTAAAGGCCTCCTTGCCTTGGTCTAGGATACTTGGTAGCATTGGTAGGTACTGTGTCCCCTTATTGGCTGGGGCTAGTGTTTCTAGAAGGAAACATGCGTCTCCCTTTTCCTTTTCCAGGGGGACTGCGAAAGTGTCTGCTGCCCTCTTAACTAGTCCGTTGTAGAAGGCTAGATCAGCTTGTGGGGATGCCTTCGAAGGATAGCAGTATATCTCCTCTTCGGGACTTTCGATGTCGAGGTCATTCCATGTGTCCTCGAAATTTTCAGAGGCTTCCTCCTCTTCAGGAGCATCTATATAGTCTTCGAGATCTTCCTCTCGAGGTTTGGGGGTTGGAGGTGATTCGAGGATATCCTCTTCTTCCCCTTCGGCGTCTTCTGCCTCTTCGGCATCGACGTTGTCCAGTTCGGTGACTGGAAACTTTAGAATTCGGAATTCCTTTAGTGAAGCGTCGAACTCCTTTTCCTTCAGGAGGAGCGTCGCCATTTCGGCCTCGAGTCGTTTCCTCTTTTGCTCGACTTCGAGTGTTCTCTCGGCGTCGGAGATCGGAGACTTCCTTTTCTTGCTTGCACTTGCCTCTGGTTTCGACGGCGTTGCACTTCCCTTCGGGGGTTCGTGTTTGATCCTCGTCTTTGGCATCTTGTGCGATTTTCCCTCGGTGTCCCTTGGCAGGGTGTGAGAAAGTGCCCTCTTTCTGCATGGTTGCCCCCACTTTTTGCTGAATTGCTGATGTACTTTGACTGAGTGTGCCCTGGGATCCTGCTAATCAGGTACCCAGGGCCTATGTTCTTTCCCTAAAACTGCATTGAAGACTAAACCCAATTGGCATTTCTGGCCACAGGTCAGCCCCTGGTAAATGGTACCACAGGTACCCAGGGCACTGTGACCAGAGAAGGCCTCTAAGGACTGCAGCACTTATTGTGCCACCCTTAGAGGTCCTGTACCCTGACACACACACACTGCCTTTGCAGGCTGCGTGTCTTGGTGCAGAACAAAGTGAAGAGTCGACATGGCACACATCCCTGTGTGCCACGCCTACAACCCACTGCCTTGCATAGATCAGTCACCCCTCTAGCTGGGTGCACTATACCAGTGGTGAGGGTACAGGTGCATGAGCCCTGTACCCAGACAGTGTCTAAGTCCATTCTTAGACATTGTAAGTGCAGTGCTGCCATTAAGAGTATATGGTACTGGGAGTTTGTCATTACGAACTCCACAGCACCATAATGGCTACACAGAAAACTGAGAAGTTTGGTATCAAACTTCTCAGCACATTAGACCCACACTGTTGCCAGTGTGGGATTTAATGAAAAATGCACACAGAGGGCATCTTAGAGATGCCCCCTGAAAACTAACCTACCACTAGTGTCCAGGCTGAGTGGCTGCTTTCAGCTGTCACCACCAGATATGTTTCTGGACCCTGGGTCGAGAGCCTGCTGCTCTTTGGGGCCTGAAACAATGCACATCCTGGGACGAGGTGCCAAGCCTCCTCCCCAGGATGGGCAGGGTTCACGAAGGGGAAGCTTCAAAGGCTTGCAGCCTTTGTGAGCTTCCCCAGGCCACTTGCTGCTCTCAGCAACTGGTCCCCACTGGATCGGACCCCCACTTTGAGCGGGAGAACCGGCGGAGAAAACAAGTGAGGAAGAGAGGTGTGCCCACCTCTGCCAACTCCACCCCCTCAGGTGGGGGAGGCGAGGTGAAGCACAACTCAGTCCACGCCATCTTGAAGATGGGGATACTCAGCCAACCAGGGACAGGCACATGCCCCCCTCCCACTGGAGGGTGGCATAATAGGGGGTGTACCCACACCAGGAAAGGGACCCAGTATTTAGGGGCACCCTTGAACCTTGCTTCCTCAGACAAGAACCTGCAACAAGAAGAAGGACCGAACAGCCGTGCAGCAGCTAACAAGAGGAAGACGCCCACTGACATGGCCCCAGCCCTACCGGCCTGTCTCCCCCTTGAACCTGCTCCTGCGAAATCCTGGTGTGTCCTGCAGCCAGCAACCTCGAAAACCCCGGAGGACCTGCCTGCCTTCAAGCACAAAGACTTTGTCTCCCGTGAACACCGGATTTGTTCATCTGCAACCTCTGGCTCCGGCCGAACACCGTGGATCCACCCCACTCTGCACCCGCCGTCCACTGCCCGAGCGGGCAAACACTACGAGGTCACCCCGGCGATCCGGGCCCGATATCCGGCGACCCCTGACCTGCCTCAAGCCTCCAGCAGACGCCTGCAGCCTAAATCCAGAAGGCCCCCCTAACCGCGACCAGGAGCTGGTAAGAAGATCCGACCCCAAATGACACCCCTGCACCCGACGCCCCACGGCCTTGTGTGCCCAAACCGACGGTGCCTAACCAACCCCTAACTTCCCAACTTACCTCTCGAAGTGGTGGTCGCACCCAGAAGACCTTCGTCCCCAAGCCTGCAATGTCTTTCCAAACCGGAGGTTCTCCATTGAAAACAACAGGGCGTCCGACGTCAAAACAGCACTCTGCACCCGGCCGCCCTAGTGCCGCTGAGGGTGCACCTTTGGTGCTACTTTGTTTCCCCATTTGCCCTGAGCTAAAGTCCAGGAGCTTTGCTCCCACAGCCAAGTGGCCTGCTAGTCAGCAGCCACCAACCGGAGGCCCCCTATCCCCCATTGGATAACATTGGGCATCAGCACTCTGCACCCGGCCGCCCTAGTGCCGCTGAGGGTGTAACTAGAGTGCATCCTTGCCCCTGGGGGACCACTGAGTCTACCCTCAGAAGCTCAACTCCCACTACCAAATACTTACCTCAAAACCGATAACACTATTTTCCTCCATAGGATAACATTGACTGTTTTTCTGTGAAAAGTTTCCAAGTGTGGAGTTTGAGAAACTAAAGAAATTCTTTACAATTGCATAATCTAACAAAAACGATTTTACTTACCTGTTTTCAGGAAATGTCCCAGAGTAGAATCTAGGTATACTACTCTGTGTAAGCCTAGTAATCTCAAAAAGTTACTTACCTGCTATTTTACTAAAAAGCCTATTCAAGTCCATGTACTGCATTTACTAAGTATTGCATTCCTCTGCATCCATACTGTAAATCAAACCAAAGCGCATATACAATTATCATTCAAACTGTATTTCAATTGCATTACTACTGTAAAGTATTTAGTGCTTACCTGTGCCAGGCTTGCTTGGTTCTAGAAAATAAAATAACTAAAAGAATATTTTTATACAAAAACAATTGGTCTGAAGTTCAGTCTTTGAGTGTGTGAATTCACCGAGTGTGTACAACAAATGCTTAACACTGTCCTCGGATACTGCCTTACTGCTCGAGCATACTACCACAAATAGGCAGAGGTAAAGTTAGATAGAACCTTACTCTCTACCTTTGGGGTTCCACTGGACTCTGTGCACACTATACCTCACGTTGGTATAGTATATACAGAGCCAGCTTCCTATATTGGTGGATCAGCAGTGGGATATACAACTTTGCATTTGTTGGACTACTTGGTTACCACCTGATCACACAACAGAACTCTTAAATTGACTTTAGAATTCTGATTTTTAGGTCTCGCCTAGCCAGCGCGCATGCGCTGCTCTAGGAGAGGGCTCTTGGAATCACTTCAGACTTCCAAGAGCCTTCTCCGTGTGGGTGTGCCTCCTCCCACACATCCCATTGGCCTTTGCGTGTGGCTTTCAATAATTGAAAGCACGCGATTGGCCAAAGGCGGGTGCATGTACCGCCTTCCCTCATAACTTTCACGGCCTAGGGGTCTCGGGAGCGAGCAGCGGCGCGCAGTGCCAGCTGCATTCCTCCCTGATCGTTATCTTGGCTTTCGCGGCCGCGCTTGTTATTTTTATTGCTCCCTCAAGCCCACTGCTGTGCTCTGTTCTGCTGGCCCCACCCTTGAAACCTTCCTGCCTCGGGCACTTCTCCCGGTCTGCCCTCACACTCTGGTCTGCACCCGGCACAGCACTCCCTCCCGAAACGGTTCCGCTGCTTCCCCGTTACTGACAACTGGAGTCAGTGTGCACACCTAAAGGTTTGATGCTTTTAGTGCTTTCATCTAAAACGTTGTGTTTTGAGGTAATGTGTACAACTGCAGGCGCGTAGTTTATTAGCGTGACGACCTACCGGCGTGTGCTGTTTAGTGTGTTCAGATGCGGGTCCGGTGCTGTGAGTTAATGTGTTTGGTTTACGGTTTGGTGCTAGGTGTATTGCTCAGCTATGAAGATTGTGCTGTAAACCTGATGAGCAATTTTCGGAAAGTCACTGTGTGATTTGCCTCTGACCCCTACGGTTGGAGGGCGTCCGTGTATCCGCGAATCTACACCCGGCCAGTGACGGGCACCGGGCTCCAGCCCCGACGGACCTCGGGCTATGCTCCTGGAGCCAGCAGCAGCGGGGCGCAGACAGGCAGCACAAAGCCACCGCGGCTGCCCATCCATCCTGCTGTCAGAGCGGCCCCGCTCTCAAAGGGACCCTGCCGGAAGCCCCGTGACCTCCCCGCCGGGGGCCACGCCGACCTTTCTTCCGGAAGAAAGGATGGGACACCTGATGAATTGCGAGACCCGGCCGCTCGGAGAAATCTGCGTTATTAGCAACATTCAAATTCCTTCTCTCTACACACTGCTTACGCCTTCCCGGGCTAATACAGTGTGCCCAAATAGCCCTCCCCGAAGGTGGAAGGACATTTATTTTATTTAGCACAAATTCATTTTATATATTTTGCTTGCTTACTCTTTCATAAAATGCCTCACCCTAAAATAAAAACATGATCGTGCCATTCTCTCCAGTTGTACAGTATTTTGATACTTCGTCCTTGGGGAACTGTCCTTCCTTGCCTAGCTTGGTTCGTCATCTGTCCCTTGTTGAGGCATACCCTATGTGGCCGCCTCGCGCATCATATCTCTGGCCTCTCTGAGAGTCCACGCGCAAGTAGTTCCCCCTCTGACAGCAAAAGGCGCGAAGCCCGCTTCTGGCAGTTCGACGTTCTTGTGCCCTGGCTGCAAATCAATATGCATAGCATATTGTGTTAACGATGCATTTATGTAATAGGTTTATAATATTCACATTATGTTTTATAGTCAATAAACGGATAATAACAGACGCCTGGGAGGGAAAGAACCCATATTTGCATCTTAATTGCAAAAGCACAGTGGGCAAGCTAATGGGAGGGATCTACTGACATAGCTGTTGCACCGGCGGGCATGGGGCGGCCCTCAGTCCAGCCGGATTGTGCTCATGTCCCACAGCCAACAGTTCTTAATAACAGAAATTCCCATGTCTTTCTCCCTACATCTCTCTTTCTCCCTACATCTCTCTTTCGCCCTACATCCGTCTTTCGCCCTACATCCGTCTTTCGCCCTACATCCGTCTTTCGCCCTACATCCGTCTTTCGCCCTACATCCGTCTTTCGCCCTACATCCGTCTTTCGCCCTACATCCGTCTTTCGCCCTACATCCGTCTTTCGCCCTACATCTGTCTTTCTCCCTACCTCTGTCTTTCTCCCTACCTCTGTCTTTCTCCCTACCTCTGTCTTTCTCCCTACCTCTGTCTTTCTCCCTACCTCTGTCTTTCTCCCTACCTCTGTCTTTCTCCCTACCTCTGTCTTTCTCCCTACCTCTGTCTTTCTCCCTCCTCTTTCTTCTCTACTCCTCTTTCTTCTCTACTCCTCTCTCTTATGTTCCAGGGATCAGTCCCTTGCCTCAGTGTCTCTCCTGCTCTCTACCCCTCCGTCTCTTACCCACACTCTGCTTCTTGCTACCCCACTGTCTCTTGCTCCTTACACCCCCTCTCTTACCCTCTACCTCTTTATTGGTCTCCATCCTAGTGTCTTTTGCACCCTACCCGCTGTCATGTTATATTACCCCTATCTTTTGCTCTCTACCCTGTCTCTTGCTGTCTACCCTCTCTCTTTCCTCTAGCAGTCTCTTATCCTTGGTCTCCTTCTCCCTGCCCCACTATCCCTTGCTCCATACACTGCTGTCTCTTGATTCATAACCCTCCCTCTCCTGCTTCCTACCCCGGTCTCCTGCTCTTCACCTTGACCCTCTTGTCCCTTGGTTTCTTGCTCCCTCCTCTTCTCTCTCTTACCCCATACCTGCTCTCTCTTGCCCCATACCACTCTCTTTTGCCCCCTCTTTTGCATCTGCTTGTCTCTTGCTACCCCTCAGGCTCTTCCTTTCTTCCCCTGTGTATTTCGTTCCTTGTCCCCCTCTCTCTGTGCCATTGTCTCTTACTACCCACCCCTCTGTCTCTTGTCCCCCTGTCTCCAGCTCCCCTGCCTCTTGTCCATCTGTCTCCTGCTCCCTACCCCTCTCTTCTGCTCTCTACCCTTCTGCTCTCCCACCATTACCTGCCCCTAGTACTCTCCCCCTCCGTGGCCCTCTCTCCTTTGCTCTATACCCGCCCCCTTTGTCTCTTCTAGCCCCTCTCGCTCTCTACCCCTTTGTCTCGTCCCCCTCTGTCCCTTGTCCCGCACCCACCTCCCTCTTGCTCCTTACTTTACCCCCTTTATCTCTTGCCCCTCTGCCCTAGTGGCGTAACATTCGCCCCCGCAGCCTCTGCGGTGCAGAGGGCCACAACCTGAGGGGGCCCCACTCCGGCCGGTGCAGAGCGTGGGAAGCCCCACACCTTTTGCAACACCACTGCTGTGCCCGCTGCTCTCCACCCCTCTGTCTCGATCGAGCCTCACCACAGCCTATGCGCAGTGTGTCCTGTGCAGTCTTCCTCGTCTCACATTGAATGTTTCTCACGCTCTCCCAGTTTCCTTTCCCTGCTCCGATCGGACCCTTGCTTCGTTCACCCTCTCACCTCTGGAGCTGCGCGTCGCACAGCTGCCGATCCCCCCCTAAACACACTGTTCACTTCGTTTTCCCTTCCGTTCCTCATGATGCGCGGAGTCCCACGTGGGACTCGGGCAGTGTTCCTATCAGGGCAGTGTTTGCATAGCTTCAATTGCTTCCATCAGGATTTACACTCTGTGAGAGTCTGGAAAAGTGTTGTGCGCATTGGAGTACTTAGTCTAAAAATATGTGCGTTTGTGGAATGTGCCTGGGAGCAGATCTTGTGGGCATCCAACTTGGAGCTGGGAGATTCCAGATTCTTGGGAACACCCATGTCTCCCTGTGTTTCAAATTTATTTTTAGGTCTCGTCCTGAAGCCAGCGCTTGCGCTGGGCGAGACATTTTGTAAGTGGGCTTTTAGAAATGCGACCACTTTTTTTTGGGCTTGACTAGAGCATGCGGGTACGCGCACAGTAACGCGCATTCCTCGCATGCTCCAGGTGCCATATGTCTTTCCTCTCACTTGCTCCTCCCCCTCCCCCACCACAGAGCGCTTCTCGGGGCCGCGCAGCCGTGTCACTTTCACGGCAGCGCGTCACTTGCTCTCCCGCTCCTCCCCCACCACAGAGCGCGTCTCGCACGGCCAATGCTTGTTTTATTTAGTTTTTGCGCGCGCACACAACTTCCGGTCGCGGCCGAAATTCTTGCTCGCGATCACTTTTGCGCGCACCATTTGCTTGTTTGAACACTTCTCGCCCTTTCCTTGCTGTTTTCTGTGCATCGCTCATTCTTTCATTACTTGTCACTTTTATGTGCATTTCTCAGTCTTTCTTTGCTACTTCACTGTGCATTACTCCTTCCTTCTTATTCCTTCTTTGCTGCTTTTCTGTGCGTTTCTCATTCTCTTTCTGCCACTTTCATGTGCTTTTTTCATTATTCCACAATCTTTCTTTGCTGCTTTTTGAACTTTTACACTGATTCTGTGCCGATCTGCTGGGCATCTGCCACTCTTTCTCATTCATTCTTTGCTGATCTTCTGTGCTTTTGCCTTTCATTCTTTAACATTTTTCTCTGCCCTTTTCACTCAATCCTTGCTGCTCTTGGCTTCTTTTAGTCTCAGCTCTTCTCTTCGAGTTTCGAACTCAATTGCTCTCTTAACTCCTCTTCTTCCTTTTTCTCACTCTTTGCTCTTCTTCCTGCCCTTTTCCTGAATTTGCGACCTTCCCTGCTTCCTCTCCCACGCCGCACTCCCTTCTCGGTTCCTGCCAGTTACTTAGCCCAACCCATTGCCCCAGAGACCCTCGCTCCTAATTCATGTCCGCCGCAGCTTGGATGCACAGCCTGTATGCGCCCCTCCCGTGCCCAGCGCCAGACCCCTTGCTTTCACTCCCATCACTGCTACGTCTCTGATTCCCTCTCCTCACCCTGAACCTTGAATGCACCTTCCAGTGCTGCTGCTACGCCTCGGTAGTCGACTGCGAAGGTGCCTTCCCCTGTTCCACCTGACACTTTTCCTGCACCTTCCCACACCTTCACACCACCCTCACATACACCGCACACAACACTCACCTCTCCCTCGGCCACGCACACCTACACACCTCTCCCGACCCCTCCCTGTTCTGCCTTCTCCTCAACAACACCTCCCTCAATAAACACGCTACTGAAATATGGGACCTGCTGCACGACCACACATTGAAACTGCTCTTCCTCACAGAAACCTGGCTGATTCTATCGACATTACCACACCTATTCCCCAGGCACAAGGTTATAAGACAGGACAGAATTAACAGACCCAGCGGAGGACATGTCATCGTTTTCAAAGAGCTCAAGTGTTCCACTGCCTCAGCTAGCACCAACAGCACTGATGCTGGATGTGTTTATTGTGCCAAAATGGCTTCTTTTGTCATCTTCAATGCAAGATGGTGCACACTCTGAAATCCGTAAAAGTGCACTCTTAATGCTTTATTTTAATAAATATATTTAGGGTGATCACCAACCTCTAGTTCAGTGTGGACACTTTCTCCAGTCCTTATCTTCTCTCTCTGTACGTCACACCTCTCTTTCAATAAACCTCAGTGCCCCACAGCACTTACCTCTCATGACCTCAACTTGCCACCTCTCTCCGATCCTACCTCTAGATCTCTAGCTCTCGGTCAGCTCTCTGCCCCTCTTCTCCTCAAGTGCCCCTCTTCTCCTCAAGTGCCTCTCTCTCTCTCTACTTTCTCTTCTTTCTGCATCTTGCTGCTCTGTTTGCATCTCATCCCCCTTCATTTCTCTTCCATTTACTTCCCCTCCCTCTTAGTTTCATCTCTTTATCTTACCCTTTCTATCATTTTTGCCATCTATACCTTACCTTTCTCTACCTCTCGCATGCCTCTTTCTACCTCACCATTCTCGCTTTCATTTCTCTCTGCCTCACAACTCACTGCCTCATCTCTCTTCCCCACCTCTCATACACTATCTAGACTCTCAATTTACATCACCTATTGGCCTTCTGTCTCTTTTTATTGATGTCCTCTTTCCCTCGCCTTTCCCATTATTTTATTTCATTTCTTTCTCTCTACAATGCTCTCCCTACCTCTTCCACTCCATCTATCATCTCTCTTTCTATCTCCTTCACTGTTTCCGTTCACTCTCTGCTTCCAATGTCTCGCTCGTTTAATACATCTGTCTTACCTCTGTCTCTCTCTCTCTCCCTATTTCACCATTCTCTACTTCTCCCTCGCACTTACTCTGTATAAGCCTCATCTCTCTACCTCATCTGCACCTCTTTTTCTCTACTTCTCATATCTTTCTATTTTTCATCCCACCGGCTCTACCTGCCTCGCTACTTTGTTTACCTGACCTGTCATTCTGTGCTTCACCTTTCTATTTGTGCTATCTCATTATAACTCACCTCTCTTCCTATCTTATTTCTCTCTAGACCTTGCCCCTCGGGTTGGCACCTTTCTTACCAGCCTACATTTAAAACTGCATGCCAGGCCTCTAAAAACAAGCCTTGGCATAGTCAATAGGTCTCGCCTTTGGGACCTTATAAGTTTTTAGACATGCAACAGTTGATGTTATTGCACCAAGGATATTGTGCTGCATAACTAAATACTTATAAGGTCCCAAAAGCGAGACCAGTTGGCTATGCCAATGCTTGTTTTTAATGTATTTTGCCTTTTTATATAGCGCAGCATAATTTACCCGAAGGTGTCATAGCGCTTTACAAAAGAACCAGTTGCATTACATAACGGCTTCAGAGTACATGGATTACGTAACACATATAAAACAGATACATGCGTCTTAACACAAAAAGAAAACGTTACAATGGTGTGTACAAGAGAAGTGCAATTTAAACTACAGCATAGATATAAACTGCCAATATTGGCAGGAAGTGAGCACTAAGAATATAGAAATAGCATAATGAAATTATACAGCATATCATTATGATAGATAATATTATAATTAGGGCTTCAGGTTTCCATTTTTACCGATTTTTACAGATAAATACAGACCGAAATTAATGTGTTTCCGGTCTGTATTTATTTTTCAAAATGGAAAAATACAGAAAATTGGGCTTCTTTTGAGTGCCTTTCCAGACTGTCGTTCATTAATTCAAGGTGAACAGCTGAGAAGATAGATGTCATGGGTAGTTAAAAAATAGGAAGTGGTTTCCTTAAATAACATATGTCAACATCCTTTTGTATTATGACAATATTTTCCTCTGGGTTGTATTGTTATGCCATATTTGGCTCCTTAATTTACTAAAGTATGACAGGCATCAAAGTATGAGTGCATGTTTATTATTTGAATACATGTGGAGATATACCATATTACAACTTAATTTATTCACGCAAAACAAAATGGATAAATACTGATAAGATGGCCAAAAAATAAATATGGATAAATACAGGCGGAAATTGTAAATAAATACCATAAAACCGGGAGACCTAATTATAATAAACTAGAGTACCGGTTACAATAATTTCACGCGTAGATAATGCACCACTTGACCAGTAATTAAGTGGGTTTAAAATTTCTTCCTTTAAATTATGGGAATGACCGGATTATTAACAGGATAATGTGCTGCATGGCTAAATATAAGTTCCCAAGGGCGAGACCTATTGGCTATGCTAATGCTGGTTTCAAATTGGCATTTTTTGCAAAATTACTAAAAGTCTTGTTAGGGCCTTGGTTAAGTCCCTTTAGAATTTTAGAAAACTAAAAGTCACTGTAGCTAGGGTTAGAAGCTTTTTTAACTATGTCTCAAAACAAGAACCCAGCTGTTAGTGAAAATAACCACAATGACAGAGGACTTGGTTGAGGAGCTCGACCTCACCCCTTACCTTCACTTGTCTTACAAGGAGTTAAGGTCCCTATGTAAAATTAAAAACATAGAAATGGGTCCCCATCCCACCAAACAAAAGCTCCAGGAGCTGTTGGCTGGGTATGCAAAGGACCACCCAAAAGGGTCCAAGTACCCTTGACTCCAAGAATCAACCTCTCAGTACCTAGATCTCACACAGGTGGATCAGGTACCACTGAGGACTTTGAGGACAGCCTCAATGAGGACAGCCTTTTAGTAAGGCTGACCAAAAGACTGGATCTAGAGACCAGGTTGCTGGCTCTAGAAAGAGAGAGCAGAGATGGGCCTAGCACCCATCAATGGTGGCAGCAATTTACTTAATAGGGATAAAGAGCAAGCTTATGATCCTAAAATCCCCAAAGGGATTGTCCCTAAATATGAAGAGAGTGATGATATCACAAAATGGTTCACAGCCTTTGAGAGGGCATGTGAAATGAGAAAAGTGAAGAAGTCACACTGGGGGGCACTCCTTTGGAAACTGTTCTCTGGTAGCTGCAGAGACAGACTCCTGACCCTTACAGGGGCAGATGCTGGGTCTTATGACCTCATGAAGAGAACTCTGAGGGATTTGGACTCACAACTGAGGAATACAGAATTAGATTCAGGGGGGCTCACAAGACCCAAAACCAATCCTGGATTGACTTTGTAGACTACTCATTTAAAACACTAGATGGTTGGTTACCTGGACACCATGTGCATGATTTCAATGGACTTTACAATCTGTTTATGAAAGAACATATTTTAAGTAATTGCACTAATGAAAAGTTACATCAGCATTTGGTAGACCTAGGTCTAATTTCTCCCCAAGAATTGGGAGAAAAGGCAGACCACTGGGTCAAGACAAGGGTGACACAAACAACCACTGGGGGTGACCAAAAGAAAGGGGTTACAAAATCTCCCCAGGGGAAAGGTCGTGAGAATCCCCAAGATAAACAGCCTGAGTCTTCAAAAGGGCCCCAAAAACCTGCACAGGGGCGTGGGTCCCAAAACTCTTCCCAGTCCAATAATAGGTACAGGGGAAAGAACTTTGATCCTTTAAAGGCCTGGTGTAACAACTGTAGAAAGTTGGGACACTTAACTGGAGATGCTGCTTGCCCAAACAAGAAGGCCCCTAGTCCTACTACAGCTACTCCTGGGGTACCATGTCTCCAGATGGGATCAACAGTGTGCCAAGAGCAAATCGGGTTGCACACTGAAGCAGTTCTAGTTTCAGAAGGGGAAGTCGAGTTTGCCACTGTAGCTGTGTGGCCACCCAACTTAAAAAAGTGCTTACAATACCCTTGGATTAATGGGACTAGGATAGAAGCTCTGAGGGATACAGGTGCCAGTGTCACTATGGTGAGAGACACACTGGTTTCCCCTGAGCAATACTTGATTGGGAGAACTTACCCAGTCACCAATGCTGACAGTGTTACCACTAACCATGCAATGGCTATGGTGACATTAGACTGGGCGGGGGGTTACTGGTCTGAAACAGGTAGTGGTCTCTCCAAAGCTACCAGCTGCATGTCTGCTTGGCAATGGCCTGGAAACCTCAGCATGGGCTTTGGCTGAACTGAAAACCCATGCAGCAATGCTGGATATCCACGAATTGGTGTGTGTAAAAACAAGAGCACAGAGCAAGAGACAAGGTGAAAAAGAAGTGTTGGAGCCTGAAAGTATGGCCCAACCTTCCAAGAGAAAAGGTAAGAAGACTGGGGAACCAGCTTCTGTACAGCAAAAGGATCAGGACCCCTCTCCTCAGGGAGAGGACTTAGACACCCCTGAGGGAACTGAGCCCATGGAGCTTGACCCTTAACAGGTTGAACTCTTAGGCCCAGGGGGACCCTCTAGGGAAGAGCTATGCCTTGGACAGCAGGACTATCCAACTCTTGAAAGCCTGAGGCAGCAAGCTGCTGCACAGGAAAAGGGAGATGTCAGTGGTACCCACAAAGTTTATTGGGAAGAGGGACTACTGTACACTGAGGCCAGAGACCCCAAACCTGGAGCCACTAGGAGAGTGGTAGTGCCTCAGAAGTACAGGGAGTTTCTCCTAACTTTAGCTCATGACATTCCCCTAGCTGGACATCTGGGCCAAACCAAGACTTGGGAAAGGCTAGTTAGCCACTTTTACTGGCCCCAGATGCACCAAAAAGCAAAGAAGTTTGTCAGCTCCTGTGTCACCTGTCAGGCCAGTGGCAAGACAGGTGGCCCCTCAAAGGCCCCCCCCCCCCCTAATACCACTACCTGTGGTGGGGGTTCCTTAGTGCCAGGATACCATTTTTGGTCACAGTGCGCTCTATAAATAACCCCTTACATTACATTACCCTTACACATTCCCTTTGAAAGGGTAGGTGTGGACATAGTGGGTCCACTTGAACCTCCCACGGCATCAGGGAACAAATTCATTCTAGTGGTAGTGGATCATGCCAATAGGTACCCTGAAGCAATTCCCCTTAGGACTACTACAGCTCCTGCAGTAGCCAAGGCCCTCATTGGTGTCTTTACCAGAGTAGGGTTTCCTAAGGAGGTGGTTTCAGGCAGAGGTTCAAACTTCATGTCTGCTTCCCTAAAACACATGTGGAAAGAGTGTGGAGTGCAGTACAAGTTTAATACACCCTATCACCCACAAACCAATGGCCTTGTTGAGAGATTCAACAAGACATTGAAAGGCATGATTATGGGGCTCCCTGAAAAACTCAAAAGGAGATGGGATGTCCTCTTACCCTGCCTGCTTTTCGCTTACAGAGAAGTGCCACAGAAGGGAGTAGGGTTTTCCCCCTTTGAACTTCTGTTTGGCCATCCTGTGAGGGGACCACTCTGTCTTGTGAAAAAGGGTTGGGAGAAGCCTCCTCTCCAAGAACCCAAACAAGATATTGTGGACTATATGCTTGGCCTAAGGTCCAGAATGGCTGAGTACATGGAAAAGGCATCCAAAAATCTTGAGGCCAGCCAGGAGCTTCAGAAGCACTGGTATGAAAAAAAAGCTGCACTGCTTGAATTTCAACCTGGGCAAAAGGTATGGGATTTGGAGCCAGTGGCACAAAGGTCACTCCAGGACAGATGGAGTGGCCCTTACCCTATCCTAGAAAAAAAAGAGTGAGGCCACCTACTTGCTAGACCTGGGCACAAGCAGGACACCCAAAAGGGTTATCCATGTGAACCGCCTGAAGCTCTACCATGACAGGGCTGACATCACCATGCTGATGGTGACTGATGCGGATCAGGAGACAGAGTGTGAACCTCTCCCTGACCTCCTCTCATACAGCCCAAAAGATGGGTCAGTGGATGGAGTTGTCTTTTCAGACACCCTCTCTGCCCAACAGCAGACTGATTGCAAGCAAGTCTTGCAGCAGTGTGCTAAGCTCTTTTCCTTGAGCCCTGGTCAGAGAAACTGGTGTACCCATGATGTGGACACTGGTGACAGTTCACCTGTCAAAAACAAAATCTATCGACAGTCTGATCAAGTCACGGAGAGCATCATAGCTGAAGTCAGCAAGATGCTGGAGTTAGGGGTTATTGAACCCTCTGAGGCCCCTGGGCCAGCCCAGTGGTTCTAGTCCCCCAAACCTCATCCACAGGGTGGAAAGAGAGAAATGAGGTTCTGTGTGGACTATAGAGGGCTCTACTCTGTCACCAAGACAGATGCTCACCCTATCCCAAGAGCAGATGAGTTGATAGACAAATTGGGTGGGGCCAAATTTCTAAGTACCTTTGACTTAACTGCAGGGTACTGGCAAATTGGCATGACCCCAGGAGCAAAAGAAAAGACAGCATTCTCCACACCCGATGGGCATTATCAGTTTACTGTTATGCCCTTTGGTTTAAAGAATGCCCCTGCCACCTTCCAGAGGTTGGGGAACAAAGTCCTTGCTGGATTGGAGTCCTTTAGTGCAGCTTATCTAGATGATATTGCTGTCTTTTGCTCCACCTGGCAGGATCACCTGATCAACCTTGGGAAGGTTTTAAATGCCCTGCAAACTGCAGGCCTAACTATCAAGGCATCCAAATGCCAGATAGGGCAGGGAACTGTGGTGTACTTGGGCCACCTTGTTGGTGGAGGCCAGGTACAACCCTTACAGCCCAAGATCCAGGCCATCCTGGACTGGGCAGCTCCAACAACCCAAACCCAAGTCAGGGCATTCCTTGGCTTGACTGGGTACTACAGGAGGTTTGTGAAGGGATATGGGTCCATTGTGGCTCCCCTCACAGAACTCTGCTCCAAGAAGATGCCCAAAGTTAGTTGTCAAAAGGCTTTTGACTCCCTGAAAGAGGCTATGTGCTCAGCACCAATTCAGACTATGCTCCAGACTATGCCAAGCAGTTCATTGTGCAGACTGATGCCTCTGAGCTAGAGATAGGAGCGGTCCTATCCCGGACCAATGATGAAGGCCAAGACCAACCTGTTGCTTTTATAAGCAGAAGGCTTCTCCCCAGGGAGCAGCGTTGGAGTGCCATTGAGAGGGAGGCCTTAGCTGTGGTTTGGTCCCTGAAGAAGCTGAGACCATACTTGTTTGGTACTCACTTCCTAGTTCAAACTGATCACAGACCTCTCAGAGGGTTAATGCAAATGGAAGGTTAAAATCCTAAACTGTTGAGGTGGTCCATCTCCCTACAGGGAATGGACTTTGTAGTGGAACACAGACCTGGGACTGCCCATGCCAATGCAGATGGACTTTCCAGGTTCTTCCACTTAGAAAATGAACACTCTCTAGGGAAAGGTTAGTCTCATCCTCTTTCGTTTGGGGGTGGGGGGTAGGGGGGGATGTGTGAGAAAGTGCCCTCTTTCTGCATGGTTGCCCCCACTTTTTGCTGAATTGCTGTTGTACTTTGAGTGTGCACTGGGCTCCTGCTAATCGGGTACCCAGGGCCTATGTTCTTTCCCTAAAACTGCATTGAAGCCTAAACCTAATTGGCATCTCTGGCCACAGGTCAGCCCCTGGTAAATGGTACCACAGGTACCCAGGGCACTGTGACCAGAGAAGGCCTCTAAGGGCTGCAGCACTTATTGTGCCACCCTTAGAGGTCCTGTACCCTGACACTCGCACACTGCCTTTGCAGGCTGCGTGTCTTGGTGCAGAACAAAGTGAAGAGTCGACATGGCACACATCCCTGTGTGCCATGCCTACAACCCACTGCCCTGGCATAGATCAGTCACCCCTCTAGCTGGGTGCACTATACCAGTGGTGAGGGTACAGGTGCATGAGCCCTGTACCCCTACAGTGTCTAAGTCCATTCTTAGACATTGTAAGTGCAGTGCTGCCATTAAGAGTATATGGTACTGGGAGTTTGTCATTACGAACTCCACAGCACCATAATGGCTACACAGAAAACTGAGAAGTTTGGTATCAAACTTCTCAGCACATTAGACCCACACTGTTGCCAGTGTGGGATTTAATGAAAAATGCACACAGAGGGCATCTTAGAGATGCCCCCTGAAAACTAACCTACCACTAGTGTCCAGGCTGAGTGGCTGCTTTCAGCTGTCACCACCAGATATGTTTCTGGACCCCTGGGTCGAGAGCCTGCTGCTCTTTGGGGCCTGAAACAATGCACATCCTGGGACGAGGTGCCAAGCCTCCTCCCCCAGGATGGGCAGGGTTCACGAAGGGGAAGCTTCAAAGGCTTGCAGCCTTTGTGAGCTTCCCCAGGCCACTTGCTGCTCTCAGCAACTGGTCCCCACTGGTTCGGACCCCCACTTTGAGCGGGAGAACCGGCGGAGAAAACAAGTGAGGAAGAGAGGTGTGCCCACCTCTGCCAACTCCACCCCCTCAGGTGGGGGAGGCGAGGTGAAGCACAACTCAGTCCACGCCATCTTGAAGATGGGGAGACTCAGCCAACCAGGGACAGGCACATGCCCCCCTCCCACCGGACGGTGGCATAATAGGGGGTGTACCCACCCCAGGGAAGGGGCCCATTGGTCCCTGCCTTTTACCTACCTGTAACGCCCCTAAATCTAGTATTTAGGGGCACCCCTGAACCTTGCTTCCTCAGACAAGAACCTGCAAGAAGGACCGAACAGCCGTGCAGCAGCTAACAAGAGGAAGACGCCCTCGGCCTATCTCCCCCTCGAACCTGCTCCTGCGAAATCCCGGTGTGTCCTGCAGCCAGCAACCTCGAAAACCCCGGAGGACCTGCCTGCCTTCAAGCACAAAGACTGTCTCCCGTGAACACCGGATTTGTTCATCTGCAACCTCTGGCTCCGGCCGGACACAGCGGATCCGCCCCACTCTGCACCCGCCGTCCACGGCCCGAGCTCGAGTGGGCAAACACCACGAGGAGGTCACCCCGGCGATCCTGACCTGAGATCCGGCGACCCCTGACCTGCCTCAAGCCTCCAGCCGACGCCTGCAGCCTAAATCCAAAAGGCCCCCCCCTAACCCTTGCCAGGAGCTGGTAAGAATATCCGACCCCCAAAAGGCACCCCTGCACCCGATGCCCCACGGCCTTGTGTGCCCAAACCGACGGTGCCTAACTAACCCCTAACTTCCCAACTTACCTCTCAAAGTGGTGGTCGCACCCAGAAGACCTTCATCCCCAAGCCTGCAGTGTCTTTCCAAACCGGAGGTTCTCCATTGAAAACAGGGCGTCCTATGTCGAAACAGCACTCTGCACCCGGCCGCCCTAGTGCCGCTGAGGGTGCACCTTTGGTGCTACCTTGTTTCCCCATTTGCCCTGAGCTAAAGTCCAGGAGCTTTGCTCCCACAGCCAAACGGCCTGCTAGTCAGCAGCCACCAACTGGAGGCCCCCTATCCCCCATTAGATAACATTGGGCTTCAGCACTCTGCACCCGGCCGCCCTAGTGCCGCCGCTGAGGGTGTTACTAGAGTGCATCCTTGACCCTGGGACACTCTCTCCCCCCCCCCAAAAAAACTCCACACTTAAAATGTTTTTAAGTGTGGAGTTTGAGAAACTAAAGAAATTCTTTAAAATTGCATAATCTAACAAAAACGATTTTACTTACATGTTTTCAGGAAATGTCCCAGAGTAGTATCTAGGTATACTCCTCTGTGTAAGCCTAGTAATCTCAAAAGTTACTTAGCTGCTATTTTACTAAAAAGCCTATTCAAGTCTATGTACTGCATTTACTAAGTATTGCATTTCTCTGCATCCATACTGTAAATCAAACCAAAGTGCATATACAATTATCATTCAAACAGTATTTCAATTGCATTACTACTGTAAAGTATTTAATGCTTACCTGTGCCAGGCTTGCTTGGTTCTAGAAAATAAAATAACTAAAGGTAAATGCTACTTACCAGTATGCATCTGTTCTTGGCATGTAGAGCTGCAGAGTCGTACACTGTGCATGAGATCGCCATCTGGTGTTGGGCTCGGATGCTTGCACTTTGTTGTTGTCTTGGAAGAGTCTTTTGTAGTCACGAGATAGGTGACTCCTCCTTTGGACGATAGTGCGCATGGGCATCGACTCCATGGTTAGATTGTTTTTCGCCATGATGGGAAAAGATGGAGTCAGTAAGAAGAAAAAGATGTCCATGTGAATATATCTAATTAAGATTATACTGGAACAGATACAGGTTCCGGGGAGGTGGGTGGGCGTGTACGACTCTGCAGCTCTACATGCCAAGAACAGATGCATACTGGTAAGTAGCATTTACCGTTCGAGGCATATGAGCTGCAGATCGTACACTGTGCATAGACTGTATAGCAGTGTCTCCCCTAGCGGTGGTCACCTGTATCAGTTGCAGTAGTCTGAAAAAGTGTTTTAAGAACAGCTTGGCCCACAGCAGCTTGCTGCTTTGCGTGTACATCAACACAGTAGTGTTTGGTAAAGGTATGTGGCGTAGACCATGTTGCTGCCTTACATATGTCATTTAGGGGATGTTCCCTAAAAATGCCATAGAAGCCCCTAGTTTACGTGTGGAATGTGCCCTAGGGGAATTATTAAGGTGCGTTTAGCCTTTTGGTAGCAAATTTGAATGCATTTGACTATCCATCTAGCAATGCCAGCCTTTGAGATGGGATTACCTTTATGTGGTGGGGAGAAAGCTACAAATAATTGTTTTGTCTTTCTGAAAGGTTTGGTCCTGTCAATGTAGTAAAGTAGGGCTCTTCTGACATCTAGTGTGTGTAGAGCTCTTTCTGCTACAGAGTCTGGGTCTTGGAAAAAGACGGGTAACTCTATTGATTGGTTAAGGTGAAAAGCAGAAATTACTTTAGGTAGGAATTTGGGGTTTGGTCTGAGAACTACTTTATTACGATGGATTTGTAAAAAGGTTCTTGTATGGTTAAAGCCTGAATCTCACTCACTCTTCTGAGAGAGGTTATTGCAATTAGGAAGGCTACTTTCCATGTAAGAAATTGTAACTCACATTTGTGCAGAGGTTCAAATGGGGGACCCATGAGCCTGGTGAGGACAATATTTAGATTCCATGCTGGAGAGGGTGGCAATCTAGGGGAATGATTCTTTTAAGGCCTTCCATAAAGGCTTTAATTGCAGGTACTCGAAACAGTGACAAATGTTGTCTGTTTTGTAAGTATGCGGCTAGAGCGGCAAGATGTAATCTTATGGATGAGTATGCTAGGTTACATGTTTGCAGATGCAGCAAGTAACAGATAATGTTTTGTATGGAGGCATCTAGTGGGTTGATATTGTTGTTATTGCAATAAATAGCAAACCTTTTCCATTTTGCTGCATAACAAGCCCTGGTAGTGGGACGTCTGGCTTCTTTAATGACCTGCATACACTCAGGTGGAAGGTTAAGGTAACCGAACTCTAGGACTTCAGGAGCCATATTGCCAGATTCAGTTGACCTGGATCGGGGTGTTTGATCTCTCTATGGTTCTGAGTTAAGAGGTGTGGAGAGAGGTGCAGTTTGTGGTGTGGAACTACTGAGAGTTCGAGAAGTGTTGTGAACCATGGTTGTCTTGCCCATGTGGGAGCAACTAGGATCATTGTTAGAGACTGTTGTCTGAGTTTGCGTACTACTAGGGGAATGAGTGGGAGAGGCGGAAAAGCGTATGCAAATCTGCCTGACCAGTTCATCCATATTGCATTGCCCTTGGACGACGGGTGTGGGAACCTGGCGGCGAAGGTTGGGCATTTTGTGTTTTCTTGTGTGGCGAACAGGTCTATTTGTGGATGGCCCCACATTTGGAAAAAGGTTGTAGAACTTGCGGATGCAGTTCCCATTCGTGAATCTGTTGTGTCTGTCGACTTAACAGATCCGCAATGTGATTGTGAACTTCTGGAAGGTGTTCTGCAAGGAGGTAAATGTTTTGAGGAATGGCCCATCTCCATATGGCTTGCGCCAGGCGAGACAGCTGTAGAGAGTGTGTCCCCCTGTTTTTGTACATAGTACATTGCTGTCATGTTGTCTGTTTTGACTAAGACAGTCTTGTGAGTAAGATGCGGTTGGAATGACTTTAGCGCTAGAAATATTGCTAATAATTCTAGGTGGTTGATGTGGAGCAGTTTTTGTGACTTGGTCCAGCTGCCCTGCGTTGTGTGGGTAAGGAGGTGAGCTCCCCACCCGGTGAGAGATGCGTCTGTTGTGAGCACTATTTGTGGAACTGGCTCTAGGAACGGCCGCCCTTTGGAAATGTTTTGTATGTTCCACCATTGCAGAGAGCGATGAGTGCGGCTGTCTACCAACACCAGATCTGTAAGCTGGCCCTGAGCTTGGTTCCACTGACGTGCTAAGCATTCTTGCAGGGGCCGCATTTGAAGTCGTGCGTGAGGGACAATAAAGATGCACGAGGCCATCATTCCTACGAGTTGCATAAACACTCGAGCTGGAAGGTAGTGTTGAGGTAGGAATTTGTTGATGAGGGCTTGCATACTTGTTATCCTGGAAGGATTGGGGTATGCAAGGGCCCTGGAGGTATCGATTGTGGCTCCTAGGTACTGATGTATGTAGGAGGGATGGAGATGCGATTTGGTATGGTTTATTGTGAACCCCAAATTGTGTAGTAGCCGAACTGTTTGGAGTGTGTGCTGTACACATTGGTTGTGTGACTTGGCTTTTATTAGCCAGTCGTCTAGATACGGAAACACGTGAATGTGTTGTCTTCGTAAGTGCGCAGCTACTACTGCTAGGCACTTGGTGAAAACCCTTGGTGCTGTTGCCACCCCGAATGGGAGGACTTTGAACTGATAATGTTGTCCGTCCACTATGAACCTTAGGTATTTCCTGTGCGCAGGGTGAATGGGAATATGGAAATAGGCGTCCTTGAGATCTAGTGTGGCAAGGAAGTCGCCTTGTTGGAGTAGTGGAAGTATTTGTTGAAGAGTGATCATGTGAAAATGATCTGAGTGAATGTAATAGTTGAGGGGTCTGAGGTCCAGTATGGGCCTGAGGGAACCGTCCTTTTTGGGGATTAGAAAGTATAGTGAGTAAACCCCTGTGCCCTGATGTTGTAGAGGGACTGGTTCTATTGCGTGCTTTTGGAGCATAGAGAGAACCTCTTGATTGAGGAGCGTTAGATGTTCCGTGGACATGGGACGCTGTCTGGGTGGTATGTTGGGGGAGTAGAAGTGAGTTCGAGGCAGTAACCATACTGGATAATTTGTATTACCCACCTGTCGGTGGTGATGGAATTCCACGCAGGTAGGAACTTTGACAGTCTTCCCCCGACGGGAGTGGAATGATCGGGGGAAACGGAGGGAAGTCACTGTTTGGTGGTAGGGGAGGTGCGTGTGTTAAACCCGCGTCCTCTACCCCTGTTGTTATTACCTCTGTAATTACCTCTGGAGTAACCTCTATTAGAGGAGGTTTGAGTGGTGTTTTTGTAGTTAGCAGAGGTGGTGTCTGTGGCTGTAGTTTTGGAGCCGCCTCTATATAAGGAGCGACGAAAGGAACCTCTGCTAGGTGTGGCTTGTAGAGCTCCCATAGCTTTGGCTGTGTCTGTGTCCTTCTTCATTTTTTCTAGAGAAGTGTCCACATTAGGCCCAAACAGGTGTTCCTGGTCTAAGGGTTGATTGAGGATGGTAGATTGTACCTCCTGCTTGAAGCCAGATATTCGTAGCCATGCGTGTCTGCGCAGCAAAACGCTTGAGTTTATTGTGCGTGCTGCTGTATCTGCTGCGTCAAGGGCGCACTTTATTGAGGTGTTTGTGACAATCTTGCCTTCTTGTATTAGATCATTGGCCTTGGTCTTATACTGATCTGGAAGGTGCTCAATGAGCTTTTCAAGCTCGTCGTAATGGGCTCTGTCATATCTCGCCAGTAAGGCTTGGGAATTGGCGATGCGCCACATGTTTGCTGCTTGAGACGCAACTCTTTTTCCCGATGCGTCGAGTAATTTGGACTCCTTGTCTGGAGGTGGTGTCTCACCAGTAGCCTGGGAGTTTGCCCTTTTCCGTGCATTAGCAACTACTAATGAGTCTAGAGGGAGTTGGCTTTTAATATAAGCTGGGTCAGAAGGGGCAGGTTTATATTTTTTCTCGATCCTTGGGTTAAGAACCCTAGCCCTAACTGGGTCTTTGAAGACCTCAGGGGCATGTTTAATAATGCCTTTAAGCATAGGTAGAGTATGGGTAGACTTTTGAGGCTGGCTAAAAGTTTCTAGTAAAAGTCTTCTTCCAGGGGGTCTGAGTGTAACTTGACACCATGGTATTGTGCTGCCCTGTTTATCACCTGTGAAAACCCTATAGCATCATCTGGAGGTGAGGCTTTTGATGGGTATGGTTCAGGGACAGGTATATCTGGGAGGTCATAACTGTCCCAGGGGTCTTGTGGTGGGATACTGTGAAGGTCGTCATCAGTGTAGGTGTTGTGAGGTGACTGCATGTCATCATTATGATCCTCCCTGTCTGTATCCCCTTGTGGTGAAAAACAAGGTGGAGGAGAGTGAGGCGGGGAGTGTAGAGGGCTGAGGTGTTGTGGAGGTGGAGAGAAAGACCTTATAGGTGATGTGGAAGAGTCTTTCTTCTTATGAGGTGGCTCAGGTGTGGTTGGTTCCTGTATCTTCCTCTTGTGAGGTATTACTGATTGTACCTGTCCGGTAATAGGGTCAATGTGCAGAGTTTTCTGCTTTGGGTCGATGGGAACCAAGAGTTCTTCTGAGCTGGCGTGTTTGGTCGGCATCGAAGATTTCGGCTCCGAGTGTTGTGTGGGCTTGCGAGGTTGTTTGGTGTCCTTTGGTGAAGTTTTCGACACCGAGGGTTTTTGTCGACTCCGAAGGTTTGGTATGCTTCGGTGTCGAGGTGTCTGGGACCTTGGACTTTGGCGCCGAAGGGTCTGTTGGTGCCGAGACCTTAGTCTTGTGTTTCGGTGCCGATGAGTGTTTTTCGGCTCCGGGACGTGGCTGGCTCGGTCCCGAGCTGCCAGAAGGCTTTAGGTGCTTGGGAGTCGAGCCGGAAGGCGGGGCTCCTGAAGCTTTGTGATGGTGCAGACCTAGGCCCGAAGGCGAAGGTGTGACCGAAGCCTTTTGTTTCTTGGGGGCAGGGGCATCGACGTGAGTACTCACAGTACGTTGGTGTGGTGTGATGAGTTGGTCGTCGGACCCTGAGTCTTCGGCTCCGGAGGTGTCGATTTGTAAATCTCCGGTGTCCGGGTTGTCGGAGCCTGTGTCAAAGATGTCGTCCGGTGCGGGAGCGGCTGACCTGGACATTTCGTGTCGTCGGGCCCGGCGATCACGGATGGTCTTTTGGACCGAAAGGAGTCACAGGCTTGGCAGTGTTGGCTCTCGTGTTCTGGAGAGAGGCAAAGATTACAGATCTCGTGGAGATCTGTGTGTGGAAGTTAGCCCCACACCTGCATTTTTTAAATGGAGTCCTTTCCATATGCTGGATGATGGCGCCGACACGCCCAACGGACCAACGTCGGCGACCGGACTCGAAACAGTGTTGGAGTGGAGACGCGATGAGGGGATCGCGATCGAAAACAATACCGTCGAACGGTAGGAGGTTCTTCTGCGCGTCGAGAGGGAACCGATCGATGTGGATCCGGAGCGCAGCAAGGTACATCCGAACCCGATGGCGGAAAAAAACAATCTAACCATGGAGTCGATGCCCATGCGCACTATCGTCCAAAGGAGGAGTCACCTATCTCGTGACTACAAAAGACTCTTCCAAGACAACAACAAAGTGCAAGCATCCGAGCCCAACACCAGATGGCGATCTCATGCACAGTGTACGATCTGCAGCTCATATGCCTCGAACAGAATATTTTTATACAAAAACAATTGGTCTGAAGTTCAGTCTTTGAGTGTTGTGAATTCATTTGCTGACTGTGTACAACAAATGCTTAACACTGTCCTCTGATACTGCCTTACTGCTGGACCACACTACCACAAAGAGAGAGTAAGGTTCTATCTAACTTTACCTCTGCCTACCTTTGGGGTTCCACTGGACTCTGTGTACACTATACCTCACTTTGGTATAGTATATACAGAGCCAGCTTCCTACACAGGGTCCCGTGGGGGTCTTTAGATCGCGGCTGGCCTTCAATCGCCTTTTTCTTCGGCGTCGGGGCTGCCTTAGGTTGCGCCTTGCTCTCGTGGCCCTTTGGTTCCAACCGATGTGTATGGTGTCTTACCATATCCGTCTTCTTCTATGTATCGCTCGCCTTGTTGTCGGCGTGTGGTTTCTCTAAGTCTCCTTCCAGAATTTTGATGTCCGATCCCTCGTGTCTTGATTCTGCTGGAACTCCCCGATCTTCGTCATCACTCGAAAGGCCTAGGTCCTAGAGGGTAGTTTTCTTCAAAGTCTGAGACATTGTTGCGTAGTGGGCCTCTCTCTCTTTTCGGCGTGTTCTGAGGGTTTTTGGCTGGAACACTGCGCAGGCCTCACAGTCCTTGTCTTTGTGTTCTTTGGGTAGGCAGAGGTTGCACACGTCGTGTGGGTCGCACTGTGCGAACTTGTGGTGGCAGTCGGCGCAGAACTTAAAGGGGGTATTTTCCATGGCCCCTACCTCGCCATTTGTCGACTTTGGATGTCTTCTGTCGTTGTTGTGATGTCGATCCCGGAGTTTTGTTCTTCTCTCCGGTTGCGGTGTCGGTGTAGTCCACTCGAAATTTCGACTTTTCTCTCTACTTTTCGGGGTTACCCTGAAAAATCTTCGGAGCTTCCCATCTTGCTTCCAGATCCAATGGCGGAAAAAAGAATCTGAAGATGGCTACCACGCACAGTGACCTCCAGGTCGCCGTCTGACGTCACACAAGTGACGTACCTGGCACCAAATGGTAGTCGACAACGCCCAAACCAAGAAAAAACAAACAAAACAAATAAACAGACTATTCCGGACCCAACCACTAGATGGAGGAATAATGCACAGCATGTGAATCCAGAAAAGGATTCATGCTGCAAAACATAAGCACTCTTTTGACATCTCCAGAATGAAGAGATCTTTCAGCAATAGAATCAGGTTAAGGGAAGAAAACTGGCAATTGATGTGAAACTTTGAGACCACCTTTGGTAGGAATTTAGGATTGGTTCGAAAAACCACCTGGGTGGAATAACATGTTTAAGTCCTTCCATGAAGGCTTTAATGACTGGAACTTTGAAGAGAGAAGAAAGGTGTAGTAGATTTTGAAGATAAGGAGCCATGTCAGGGAGATGTAAGTTTATATAAGTATATGCTAAACCTACCTTTTGTAAGTGAAGTAGATAACAAATAATATTTTGTACTGCAGCTGTGAAAGGGTCAATTTGTTTTAAACAGCAGTAGCAAACAAAAACGTTCCCATTTTTCTGCATAGCAAGCCCTAGTGGTAGCTTTCCGTGCTTCTTTAAGAATGTCCATACATTCTGCTGATAAGTTAAGAGAACCAAATTCTATGACAGCAGGAGCCAGATCGCTAGGTTGAGAGTTTTGGGATCTGGGTGTCTGATTTGATCGCTATTTCGAGTGAGAAGGTCCGGCCTGTTGGGGAGCTTCTTGTGTAGAACTACTGAAAGGTCTAGTAATGTTGTGAACCAAGGATGATGAGCCCAAGTGGGAGCTACTACAGGATCATTGTTAGGTGTCTGCCTGAGCTTCCGAACCAGAAATTGAAGGACAGTGAGAGGTAGAGGTAGAAAAGCGTAGGCAAATATCTTTGACCAACTCATCCATAGTGCACAGCCCATGGATAGTGGGTGTGGGAACCTGGAGGCGAAGTTTGGGCATTTTGTGTTTTCTGCTGTGGCGAAAAGATCTATTTGAGTGAAGCCCCACTTTTGGAGGTAGGGTAGGAGAACTTGTGGGTGGAGTTTCCATTAGTGGACTTGCTGCTGCATCCTGCTGAGCAGGTCTGCAAAGGTAAATATGGTGATGTAGAGCCCAGTTCCAGATGGTCTGAGATAGTGTGAGAGTTGTATAGAACGTGTCCCTTCCCTCTGTTTTTAAAGTTAAGACATGGCTGTCATATTGTCCGTCCGGACTAGCACAACCTTGTGAACTAGGTGAGGTAAGAACGCTTTCAAAGTTGGGCAAACAGCTTGAAGCTCTAGGTAGTTGATGTTGAGAGATCGGTGACTATTTGGTAGAGGATGTTGCACCATGAGGGGAGGCACCCTTACCTCTTGTGTCGTTTTCTTTATAGGAGCCACGGTAGTAGCCCTTAGAGCAAGAGCCCTGACCTTGCTGCTTTTGATGGGAGGTGGAAGCATTAAAAGAGGTGGATTTTTAGGCCCCACAGTATCCTGAGTGACACAAAAAAAAAAACACGGGTAGCAGGTGTTTGACTTGCCCCCGTAGCTTTGGTTGTTTCAGTATCTTTTTCAATTTTTTCTAATGTGGCATTCACCTGAGGACCAAACAGATGTTCCTTATCAAAGGACATGTTTAAGACAGCTTGTTGAACCTCAGGCTAAACCCCAAGATTCGAAGCCAAGAATGTTGCTTAAGTAAAATGCTAGTATTTACTCCTCTGGCTGTAGTGTCTGCAGCTTCTAATGCACATCATATGGAAGTATTAGTGATAACTTTATCTTCAAGAAACTAACTGTTGACTGCGTTTTTGTGTTCCCCTGGGAAATACTGAAGTAGATCTTCCATTTCATCCCAGTGGGCGTGGTCTTAGCGCGCTAGGAGAGCTTGCGAATTGGCAATACGCCAGTGGTTGGCAGCCTGAGCTGCCACTCTTTTCTCCGCAGCATCTATCCTCTTACTTGGGAGGTGGTGTGTCTCCAGTGGCCTGAGAGTCGGCACGCTTGCGTGCTGTGGTGGTAACTGAAGAGTCTGGTGATAACTGTCCTCTAATGTAAATAAAGACAGATGGTGCGGGTTTGTATTGCTTATATACCCTAGATGTGACAACCCTAGCCCTAATAGGGTCTTTAATTATGTCCTCAGTATGCCTAAGCATACCTTTTAACATGGGCAGGTATTGGGTAGCCCAATGTGTGGTTTAAAGCATGTCAAAGAGAAGTCATCCTCTAAAAGCTCTTTATGAAGCTCTACATTGTGAAAAGCAGCAGCCCTCCCTATAATCTCCTGGTAAGAGGTAGCATCTTCAGAAAGAAAAGGGTGTGCATGATAAATATCCGGATCCTTGTCAGCCGGGGGATCTGTCTCATAGGTGTCCCAGGAGTCATCTCCCTGTAGCCTCCCATACCCACCAGTGTCTGACTGTGGAGACCCTTGTGGTGAATCGTCTTGTGCGTCTCCTGGAGGAGATGGTGCAGGAGAGAGTGGAAGTGGTGGGGGTGGGGTTGGTATGGGAGCTGGAAGAGGTGAAGAGCTGGTAGCCTTGTCCATAGTCTTCCTTTTAGGAGGAACTGGCATATCTAAAGCTTCTTTAAAAGTAAGCTTCCTCTTAGTTGGAGGGGGAGAAGGAGTAGTCAGTAAATGTCCAGTATGTGCCTGAATATTATTAATCTTCTGGCGCGTGTCCAATTTCTCCTGCAGCTTGTGCAGGATTGGTTCCACCTTTGTTTCGGAACAGAGCTTGGAGGTCAGCTTGGACTGCTTCGGCTCTGAAGTTTTTGGCTTGGAAGTAGACTGCGCATTCTGTGCTGAGTTGGAAGATGTCAGCTGTCAGCTCAGTACCGAAGATCGACTCAGCGCTGGTGGGTGGTCTCGGTCCGAGGAAGATGAAGAAGATGGCTATGACTTCTCATGTGCTTTCGGTACCGAGCCCAGGGGCATCTGTAGCGGTTTTCGGTGCCAACCCTGGCTAGACCGCAGTGGTGGCCCAGGGACTTGAGATTTTGAGACCAGCATTGCCGAACTATTTTGGTAGGATTATGCTGGTAAACAGGAGCAGGGGGAGGTGTACTCAAGATGTTGAGCTGCAGTAATGTCCTCTACCTCAAAGTCCTCTTCAAACTCGAATCTGAGCTTTCATCAAAGAGAAGGCCCCCCTCCTCATGGATCTAGCAATGGCTGCTCCTGGGCATGCTCTTCACCGACAATGTCAGGTTTATCAGCGGCGGCTCTGTAGGACATCTCGAGGCGATGAGCGCTCTAATCCTCAAGAGTCTTTTTGGAGCCTGAAGGATTAGAGGTGTCGCAGATCGCTTCGTTGTGTTGGTCTGTGCGACGGTACTTCGAAAGAGGCAACACTGGTAGAACCAAAAAAGTGTTGGTTCCATTACCAGTGGAGCATTTTCGACAAGACTGGTAACAATTGAGAACTAATTGGGAGTTGTAGAAGGAAAACAGTGAGCCACAACGATGCAAGCGAGTATAGAGAAAAGAACCGGAGAATTGAACCGAAACGGAGTCGAAATATGGAGTGGAGGCGCACACGTCCAAACCATACGGCAGAGAAAAAAACAATCTAACAATGGAGTCGATGCCCATGCACATTACCACCAAGAGGAGTCATTCGACCTTGTGACTCTAAATACTTCTTCGAAGAAAAACAACTTGCACAACTCCGGACCCAACACTAGATGGCAGGAATGTGCAGAGCATGTGCATCTACAGCCACACATGCCACTGAACTGGAGTTTTCTCAAACAATGTGGCACACGCCATGTCACTACCGCGTTATATGAACATTGCAGTAATAGATTAGTAGAAATATTCAACCGTGTTTTTAAAGTTTATGTGGTGGAGGCATGCAAGAGTGGTTGTCAATGGAGGAATACGTTGAGGAAAAAATTATGGATGTATTGCATTACACCTCATACTGTTACAGAGGTCAGTCTATTCAAGTTACTTAAAATAACAGATCCTATTTACAAGCTGTGTCCATGGTGGTCCAGGAAAAGATATGGTGTTAGCAAACAGGAGACTGATGTGGATAGTGTGAGCAGGAGAGTGGAAGAGAAGCAGAGGAAGATTAAAGAGTGGTATGATGTCAAATGGAATCTTAAAGAACTCATGTTTGTTGTGGGAGATTGGTTAAGGATACTCAAATCTGGTATACTCCATAATGGCAAGGCGAAGGTCATTAAGGTGTTTACCAACAATATTGTTACGCAAGATGATAAAGTGTGGAATGTTTGAAGGGTTGCTAAATACAAAAAAAGACAAATTTGGAAAGAACGAATTGTGTGCAGAGTTGTGATGATCTTTTCTAAATGTTGACCACATTGTACGAGTGGCGGAAGTTATGAATGTATCTGGTGATGACAGCAGTACAATGGACACTGTAGTTGAAGAGACCCACCAATGACGTTTTGGGACAGCAAAATGAGGGTGAAGTGGTGAGTCAGCAGAGGTATGGCTGTAGTGAGCATGTATGTGATTCAATGGCTTACAGGGTGAAGAACAGGGGTAGGAACAGACAAATATGGAGATTTTATTCATAACTGTTAGGATATTGCTTTTCAATGTTATTTTCTTTCCTTCTGTATTCTAAGGGGGAAGGTGGGATGCAATGAGTTTACATTCAATTTTTTATTGTTGTTCATGTATTGTTTATGTTAGGAACTGTCTCCGCAGTTCCCTAATAGAATGTAGAATGTTTAGATAGATTCTCTTTTGACTGCCTGGCTGGAAGCAGATGCTGTGCTGCACTAATAAAGAGTTGTCCACTTTATCCTGTATTTGATTACTTTGCAACAGGCCTTGGCCCAGGAAGAATGGGCTCTCAGACCTTCTGGGGGCTGCTTCATGGCCAGTGTGCAGCAGATCTTAGTGTAGCGGACAATACATCTTGACAAGGCCCTCATATGCACAGCCATCCTTTTTTTGCTCTAGCGAGCCCCACAAAAAGTTAATGTTAAGTCTGTGGTCCTTGGAATGATCACTATAAAAACATAGAACCATTTTGGACTTCAACTGATGGAGCCTTTCCTCTTCTCGAGGGGTGAGGGGGATCAAAGAATGCTGGTAGAGTGATGGATTGGCCAACATGAAAGGGATTCGCAACTTTTGGTAAGATGGCCGCCTGAGTCCTCAGCACCAATTTGTCTGGGAAAAACGTGGTGAAGGGTGTGTCACTCATGCAACAAGCTGAGGTAATCACCGAGAAGAAAGCAGTGTTTAAGGTCACGGATGCAGTAAAAAGCAATGTATAGGCTTGACACAGAAGGAATGTCAGGTCCCATTGTGGCATAACAAATGGCTTGGGAGGGAACACATGTAATACTGCACCACATAGGTGATTTGAAGGACGACAGCGAGTACAGCGAATGTAGAAAGGCCAAAAGAGCTGACAAATAACCAAGCCCAAAGCAAGGCCTTGTTTGGCTAAGGACAAATGGCTGCTACGCCTGTAAGGGGTCTGTGTGCCGGGCACCACATCCCATCAGACTGATTTTGTGGATGAGTCTGGAGGTCAGGATGACATCCACCACCTCAAGTAGCATATCAAAAGCAGTTAACTGATACCGCTCAAACTCTACGAATAGAGATGTAAGTTGTGCAATATGAATTGAGGGACAGGAGGTCCTTCCGAAGTGGAAACCTGATCGAAGGATAGATGCTCATGCTCAGGAGCTCCGGGTACCACACTCTCCCGTCCTAATCTGGAGCCACCAGGATGACTTAAGCCTGGTCACATGAACTTTTCAGAACTAGAGACAGGAAGTGTAGCGGCGTGAAGTTATACAGGAGTCCCTAGTTCCATTCCAGCTGCATTGCGTCTCATAAAGAGTGCTCTTGAGGAAAAGCAAACATGAAAAATTATTGACGCTGAGCTTTTCACGGTGGCGAAAAGAATTAGCCTGGGGTTCTCTCCGTAGGGGGAAGAAACCTTGATCCACCTTGGAATGAAGACGCCACTCATGATCTGCCAGATGATATCTGTTCAATTTGTCAACTCTGGCATTCAGGCACCCAGATAGGTGGTTGTCAATGAGAAAGATGCCCTGGTGACTTAACCATCTCCAGAGATGTAAAGCCTTCTGACACAGGATCCCACTTTACCCTGCTTACTGTGGTACCACATGGAGGTGGTGCTGTCTGTGAGAACCTGCGCCAGTCTCCTTTTGATGCACTACAGGAAGGCCTTTAGGTACAGACTGACTGTAGCTCCAGTCCAGATCCATTTCCCCATGTGATGCCCCCCTCTTTAGCCCAGTAGCGATGCCTTGTTCACCGCCCTGGATGGGGAAAGGAGAGTGGCTTACCATAGGACAAAGTGCGATCGGTCACTCTCCACTGCAGATCTTGAGCAGTCTCCTTCAAAATCTGAATGTTGTCCGAAAGGCATCCCTGGTGCTCTGTCCATTGGCATTTCAGGCTCCACTGCAGGGCTCGCATGCGCCACCAGGCTTGGTTGACAAAAATGATGTACAAATCTGAGACAAAGAATCATTAGAGACATTCTCACCTGGATCTACCCTAAAACATCAGGATGATAGTCAAAATGTCAAGAACTCATAGGTAAGAGGGAAAAGCCCTGAACTCAGTGTCCAGGATAACACCAATGAATGGAAGCCTCTGTGAGGGAATCAGTTAGGACTTTGGCTCATTTATAGTGAAACCCAATGATGGTAAAAGTTCCACTGTCATTCGAAAGTGGCCCACTACGGACTGCAGCAAGCTCGCCTTCAGCTAGCAGTCATCAAGATACAGGAATGAAGGAACTCCCGATATATGAAGACGGGTAGTGAAAAGCACCGCCACTTTCGTAAACACTCGAAGTGCCCTGGGGTAAGGATGAAAGGGAGCACAGTACACTGAAAATGCTCCTAGCCCACTTTGAAAACCAAGTAATACCTTTGGGACAGGTGAACATGTATATGTAAGGAAAATGCTACTTACCCAGTATGCATCTGTTCTTGGCATATAGAGCTGTAGAATCATATGCTTTTGCATAGATCGCCATCTAGTGCTGGGTCCGGATGTTTGCACTTTGTTTTTCTTCGAAGAAGTCTTTCCAGTCACGAAGTAGGTGACTCCTCCTTTCGGTGATAGTGCGCATGAGCATCGACTCCATTGTTAGATTGTTTTCCCGCAGAGGGTGATAATGGAGTTAGTAAGAGAAGTAAGAAGGAGATGTCCATGAATGCATGTATCTAAGTAAGATGTTACTGCAACAGGTATAGGTACCCGGGGAGGCGGGTGGGCGCATAAGATTCTACAGCTCTATATGCCAAGAACAGATGCATACTGGGTAAGTAGCATTTTCCGTTCGAGGCATATGAGCTGTAGATCATATGCTTTTGCATAGACTACATAGCAGTTATCTCCCAAAGCGGTGGCTAACCTGTAGCTGTTGCAGTAGTCTGAAATAGTGTACGTAAAACTGCTTGGCCTACTCTAGCTTGTTGTGCTGCCAATACATTCACAGAATAATGCTTTGTAAATGTGTGAGGTGTAGACCATGTTGCAGCTTTGCATATATCATCTATGGGTATATTTCCTATATAATGCCATAGAAGCCCCCAGTTTGCGCGTAGTGTGTGCTCTAGGGGGAACTGGTAATGATAGTTTAGCCTTTGCATAGCATATTTGAATACACTTGACTATCCACCTTGCAATACCCGATTTAGATATAGGATTGCCTTTGTATAGTGGAGCAAAAGCGACAAAAAGCTGATTTGTGTTACGGAAAGGTTTTGTCCTTTCAATATAATAAAGCAATGCTCTTTTGACATCTAATGTGTGTAGTGCACGTGTGAATCTGTTTGAGGGAAGAACACAGGCAACTCAACAGATGATGGATATGAAAAGCAGAAATGACTTTAGGAAGGAATTTAGGATTGGTCCGAAGAACTACCTTGTTTTGATGCATTTGTAAAAAAGGTTCTTCTATAGTTAATGCCTGAAGTTCACTCACTCTTCTGAGTGATATAATAGCCACTAGGAAAGCAACTTTCCATGTGAGAAATTGTAGTTCACATCTATGCAATGGCTCAAAGGGTGGACCCATTAGTCTGGTGACAACAATGTTGAGATTCCACACTGGAGCAGGTGGACGTCTCGGGGAAATGATTCTTTTGAGTCCCTGCATAAACCTTTAATGACAGGTACTCTAAAAAGAGATAGATGTCTATTTTGGAGATATGCGGCTATAGCAGCTAGATGTAAATGTATGGACGTGTATGCTAAATTGGAACGTTGTAATGTAACAAATAGCATATAATGTTTTGTACCGAAGCATCAAGCAGGTTGATGTGGTTGTTATTACAGTAAACCACAAACCGCTTCCTCTTTCCTGCATAGCAGGCTCTTGTGGTAGGACGTCTAGCCTCTTTGATAATATTCATGCAGTCTGGTGGTAGATTAAGATAGCCAAACTCTAGGACTTTAGGTGCCAGATCGCCAGATTGAGCTGACTGGGGTCTGGGTGTCTTATGTCTCCATGGCTCTGTGTTAGGAGATTGGGTGTAAGACGTAGTTTTTGATGCGGAACTACCGAGAATTCTAATAGAGTTGTGAACCATGGATGACGTGCCCATGTGGGAGCAACTAGGATTAGTGTCAGGGACGCTTGTTTGAGTTTCCGAACCACTAACGGAATGAGTGGGAGAGGCGGAAAAGCATAAGCAAATATCCCTGACCAGTTCATCCATAGTGCATTGACTTTGGACAATGGGTGTGGATACCTGGACGCAAAGTTTGGGCATTTTGCGTTTAGATGCGTGGCGAACAGGTCTATGTCTGGGAAGCCCCACATTTGGAAGAATGGGAGGAGAACTAGAGGATGCAGTTCCCATTCGTGGATTTGTTGTGTCTGACTACTTCGCAGATCTGCCATCTGATTGTTCACTCCTGGGAGGTGTTCTGCTAGGAGATAGATTTTGTGGCGAACGGCCCATCTCCAGATGTCCTATGCTAGGTGAGACAGTTGGGAGTGTGTCCCCCCCTGTTTTTGAATGTAGTACATGGCTGTCATTTTGTCTGTACGAATTAGTACAGTCTTGTGTACTAGTTGAATTTGAAATGCTTTCAATGCCAGAAAAATCGCTAGTAGTTCTAGATGATTTATATGAAGCTGTTTTTGTTGGGAGCTCCACATGCCTTGTATTGTGTGGGTTTGGAGATGCGCTCCCCAACCTGTCAGAGATGCGTCTGCTGTAAGTACTATCTGTGGAACCGGATCGCTGAAGGGCCACCCTTTTAAAAGGTTTTGTGTGTTCCACCACTGCAGAGAGCGATGAGTGCGGCAGTCTACCAACACTAGATCTGATAACTGACCTTGAGCCTGGTTCCACTGACGTGCTAAGCATGCCTGTAGGGGACGCATCTGAAGTCTTGCGTAGGGAACTATGAAAATGCACGACGCCATCATTCCCAGTAATTGCATGAACACTCGAGCTGGTAGGGAGTGTTGAGGCTGGAACTGAGAGAGGAGGTTTTGAATGTTCCTGATTCTGGCTGGAGTTGGGTATGCTAGAGCTGTTTGTGTGTCTATGGTAGCTCCTAGATAGTCTTGAGACATGGATGGTTGGAGATGGGATTTGGTCTGATTTACTGTAAAACCTAGTTGATGAAGGAGTTGCACAGTTTTGTGTGTGTGGCGCAGACATCTGTTGTGTGAACTGGCCTTTACAAGCCAGTCGTCTAAGTATGGGAAGACGTGAAACTGTTGTCTTCTTAGGTGGGCTGCGACCACTGCCAAACATTTTGTGAAAACCCTGGGAGCGGTTGTCACTCCGAAGGGAAGGACTTTGAACTGATAATGTTGGCCTGCTACCACAAACCTGAGGTATTTGCGGTGCGCAGGGTGTATTGGAATATGAAAGTAAGCGTCCTTTAAATCCAGAGTGGATAGAAAGTCGCCTTACTGAAGGAGAGGAAGCGCTTGTTGGAGTGTGACCATATGGAAGTGGTCCGACTGAATGTATAGATTTAGTTCTCGGAGGTCCAATATAGGCCTGAGAGAACCGTCCTTTTTGGGAATTAGGAAGTAAAGGGAGTACACTCCTGTTCCTTGATATTGTAAAGGGAACGGTTCTATTGCCCCCTTTTGTAACAGAGAAAGAACCTCTTGCTTTAGAAGGGTGAGATGTTCTTGCGACATGAGGTGCGACCTTGGAGGAATATTCGGTGGAGTGCTTGTAAGCTCCAGGCAATTACCAGATTGGATAATTTGTAGAACCCATTTGTCTGATGTAATTGTATTCCAAATGGGAAGAAATTGTGAAAGGCGTCCATCGACAGGAGTGGAATGATCGGGGGTATGGGAAATAAGTCACTGCTTGTTGCTTGCAGGGGAGGTTCTTGTTAAATTGCCTCTGCCCCTTCCCTTGCCATTGTTTCCTCTATATCCTCCTCTAAAATAACCTCTTGAAGAGGGCGATTGATTGTTGCCCTTGTAGGAGGAGGAGGGATTCTCTGTAGATACCGTTTTGGAGCCGCCCTGTAGAATGAGCGACAAAATGAACCCCTGTTAGGTGATTGCAAGGCTCCCATTGATTAAGCAACTTCGGTATCTTTTTTCATTTTTTCCAGTGATACATCTACCGCTGGGCCAAAAAGATGTTCTTTATCAAAAGGTTGATTAAGAATAGAGGCTTGTACCTCAGGCTTGAAACCTGAAATCCTAAACCTAGTATGTCTGCAGAGTAACACACTAGTGTTTACTGCCCGAGCTGCTGTATCTGCCTGTTCTAACGCACACCTGATTGAGGTATTAGTTATTAGTTTGCCTTCTTGAATGAGGTCACTGGCTTTAGTCTCATGCTCATCTGGAAGGAATTCAATGAGCTTTTCGAGTTCATCATAATGAGCTCTATCATATTTTGCCAACAATGCTTGGGCATTGGCAATGCGCCAATGATTAGCTGCTTGTGAGGCTATTCTTTTTTCCGAAGCATCTAACAATTCGGATTCCTTATCAGGAGGAGGGGCATCTCCTGTTGTAACAAACACCTGATTGATTGATTGATTGATTGATTGATTGGGAGTTAGCTCTCTTACGAGCATTGGAAACGACCAGAGAGTCTAGGGGTAACTGCCCTTTGATATACACAGGGTCATTGGGTGCAGCTTTATATTTTCTCTCTACCCTGGGAGCGATGATCCTAGCTCTTACAGGGTCTTTAAAGATATCCTCATTGTGTTTGAGCATTGCCTTTAGCATTGGTAATGTTTGTGTAGCCCTTTGAGACGAACTTAGTGTCTCTAACAAAAAATCCTCTTCTAAACTCTCCTTATGAAGCTCTACCCCATGATATTGTGAAGCCCTATTAAGGAGCTCAATGTACCCAATGTTATCATCTGGAGGCGAAGGCCTGGATGGATATAAGTCAGGATCATTATCTTGAGGGATATTGTAATTATCCCATGGATCGGGATCCTGTGTGTGCATCCTGTGGTATATAGTCATCTATATCCCCATCCCCTGTATCATGTGGGTCAGGTGATGTTGGTGCAGGGGAATGTGTAGGTGTAATAAGCAGTTCTTCATGAATAGGTGAAGAAGGTGCAATATAAGGAGAAGGGTTAGTGGCCACATCTTTCTTTTTTAAAGGAATGTGGTAGTCCTCTGGTAGGCCCATTTTCCTCTTTTCAGGAAGTTTGGCGTGAATATGACCAGTTTCGGGATGAATCACGATTTCCTTCTGTTTCGGATCCGGTGGATTTTCGATCCGAGGCTCTTTATTTGCCGTACTTCCCTTAGATGCCGGTTTCGGCTTCGAAGATTTCGGCACCGAAGATTTCGGTTTCCGCAACAGTGGCACGGAAACCAGAAGGTGTTTCGGTTTCGACGCGAAGGTTTCGGGTCGGCCCCGGCGTGGGGACGGGTAGAGCCCAAGCCGGAAGGCTGTTGTTTATGTTTCGGCGACGAGTCCGAAGGCGGGGTGCTCGAAACCTTATCTCGGTGCCGACCTTGGCCCGAAGGCAGAGGAGGGACCAGAGCCTTTTTCTTATAAAGAAGATGGTATGGGAACGAAGTCTCTTTACTCACGATCCGTTGCCCCGGTGTGAGGTCTTCGGCATCAGAGTCAGCGTCGGATACGGAGACTTGCTCTTCGTCCATTTCGGCTTCCTGCGCTTGCGATTCTTCGTGTTCGGACTCTTCTTCGGGAAGGTCCGGCGCAGAGCCGCTTTGCTGGTACATTTTGTGACGTCGAGCCAGACGATCACGGAGGGTTTTCTTCGACCGAAACAACCGACACGCGTCGCAGTCTTTCTCGTCGTGTTCCGGGGATAGGCAAAGGTTGCGCACTTCGTGAAAGTCAGTGCGCGGGAACTTAGCGCGACACCCTGGACATAACTTGAATGGAGTCCGTTCCATCAGCTGCTACTGATCCCGGCGCAAGTAGGCCCAACGGCCTTCCACGAATCTTCCGATCGAAGGTTTTCGAGAGCAAACGATACGCGGAGAATGGGAAACGCGATCGATAACAATACTGTCAAGGGTAGTGGATTGCGCGTCGAAGGGGGCCCGAAGAAACAGTGCCGAACCGGAGCGCAACAAATCACATCCGAACCCGATGGCGGAAAAAAACAATCTAACAATAGAGTCGATGCCCATGCGCACTATCACCGAAAGGAGGAGTCAGCTACCTCGTGACTGGAAAGACTTCTTCAAAGAAAAACAAAGTGCAAACATCCGGACCCAACACTAGATGGCGATCTATGCAAAAGCATATGATCTACAGCTCATATGCTTTGAACATACACATTATGCAAGTCCAAAGACACCATCCACTTTGCTGGGTTCAGAGCAGACATCATCTGAGCCAATTTTAGCATTTTGAATTTCTCCTTCAGCAGGAAGGCGCTCGGGCATCAAACGTCCAAAATAGACCTGAGGTGACTTTTTTTGGAACAATGACCTTGTGAGATTAACAACCCCACCTTTCACAAAGTCTGGTACCCTCTCTATGGCAACCTTGACGAACTACAGGCATGCTTCCTGTGCCAGGATCGACAGATATTCACCTGAGATTTGTTCCAGTGAATGAGGAATATTGGGCTAGGAGGAGAGAAAAACTGTAGGCTCTTGCCTGCTTGTACAATTTGCAAGACCCATCTGTTGGATGTGATGGATCGCTAAGCTGGGAGGAACTGCTGGATCCTGAATCTAACTTTTGGGGCGGGGAGGTGCATCGCTAAGGGCAAACTACAGCAGCTTGGTGGCTGCAGGAGAGAAGGACTCCGTGGACTGATGCCACTGCTGGTCTGTACGTTTTCAGCCAGTTTGGTGCCCACAGACCTAAAAGGAATGGGTTGTCTGCTGCATCATTTGCTGGGAAGACTGTCTCTGCCTATACGCTAGTCCCTTGGAATAGCCCAAACATTCACTAAACTGGTACATAAATTTATTAAGCAGGGGTTAACAGCCCCAAGGAATGCGCTGTGGCTCTACTGTCTTTAAAGTGCTCCAAAACAGAGTTTGCCTTCTCAGAAAAAGTGAGAAATCATCAAGGGGCATGTCCACTAGCAAAGCTTATACATCACTGGAAAACCACAGTGGACCCTGTGCTGGCATCTCTACGAAGGAAAACACTGGTATCTACTACACTGCCTTTGCAAACCATGGTATCCAAGCTAGTGCGGATAACATATTTGGCGGCAACCAGCCCATCATGAATCGTTTGAGCAAGAGATGCCCCAAGATCCCCGAGGACTGCTGGAAAGAACTCACTGGCCACATCCTAAAGAGTGAGTGTGTGTGTAACGGCCCAACAGATAGATTGCATTTATGGATTGCAGTGCCAAGCTGGCAAAGGAAAAGATGTGTTTGCCAAAGGCGCCCATCAATTCAGACTCTCCGTCTGAAGGAATGGTTAATAAAGATTTATTCATTTTACTAGTAAAAACCTGTACAAAAAGGCCCTCCTGAGTGAGATGCTTGGTGAGAAAATCCAGGTCACCAGGTGCTGGTCTAGGAGGTCTGGCCACCTACCTGTTCAGAGGGGGTCAAGAACATGGTTTTGACCAGGTAGCCACCAGAGTATCTTTTAAGACATCATTAAAAAGGAGCAAGGGCTCGAGCTGTACGAGTACAATCGAAATATTTTCCTTAGTCTCAGTGGAGGGCTGCTGTAACTTTAGTACTTCAACTGCCATCCAACCCACCACTGAAAATGAGGCACTTTCTTCCATTGCTGGACCATGTGCCGAGTGAGGCTTTGCCTAAGGAGATGCATCAAGATAACTGGCATTTTTGTAAATCAATGTATAGGGCATTATAAGTGTAATGAAGAGGGAGCAAGCTATCCTCCTCTCCATCAGCATCAAGATCAACAGCCTGTGGTGTACCCTGATGTGGCACAGGCACAGAATCAGACAAAAAGAGAATGGAGCCTCTGCTGATTGCTGCAATACGGTAGAGGCACAGGGTTAAAGTCAGGTTGCATGACCACAGACTGCACTTTTATAATCTCAGTGAGTGACATTGGTAAATATTTAACAAACCATTATTCTGGATCAGACATGGGTATCAGAGCTGGGTCATCCAATGGCACCCATGGGGTCAGCATCAGTGTTGGGGTGGCAGAAACTGGAGTGGATCTAGGATCACGGTGGAAGTCTGCACTAGAGTCGGTACAGGCCCAGTAACTGGTTCAGACGGGGCAGACCGCACCGAGGAGGGACCTGCGAGTGGTAACCCAACTTGAGGCCCCTACGGTTCAGTCGAGCCAGTTGGTGCGCCAGAGGTGCACTGAAAATTTGCAGTATGGCCTCTTTGAAGGCCTCGATCTTCTGCAGGTTCAACAATTGTCCAGGAATCTCTGGGCATGGAGGGATCAACTGAGGGATCGGCTTCATGGCCAGTGATCTTGATGGAGAGCTACTGACATCTTTATGCCCTCTCTTTGGTGTCAGAGTGGAGCTATGGGGTCAAGTCCTGCCTCACTTTTTCATGCTTGCTTTTAGACTAGGACTTACCAGAGGACTGAGTGAGGAGGGGAGGAGTTGAGGGAGTGGTACTGTGACCGAGATGCGGCCTTCGAGTTAGAGCGGGATCTACACAAAGGCAGCAACACACAACCACCTGGTCTTATTTTATTTGCAGATGCACGAGGGTACACTTATCATAGAACTTCGAATCATGCCCTGAGCCCAAGCACTCAAGGCACACCTTACGCAGGTCAGTGACCAACATCTGCTACCTGAAGTCGTTGCACAGCATGAAACCCGTAGATTTTGGTGGGACATCCTTTCCTAGCATACTGTGAAAATGTTTGGAGTTGTCAAAAACCGACAAAGTCAGGAGCCAAGCTCCTATTCTGTATCAGAAGGCACAGAAAAAAATGAGCAGATATCAGCACGCAGGAGTGTTACTTATATCGGTCTCTGCTGTGTCGATTCCTGGCTGTACACTCTGAGCACAGAGCCATGCAACACCACGTTGTGGCGCACAGGAGTATTGCGAGGAAAAATCTCTGGATCCAGTCTGGTGTATAAGGGATATTTTAAGGTGAAGAATCTGCTGTTAGAAGTATCAATCAGAAGTATGTTTGCCTATATAACAATCTCTTACTTCATCAATGACCGCAAGACCACCTATTTACTTTTAGAAACCACCTCAAAATCTCTGCAATTCCCCATCTATCTTAGTCTTGCTACTAGGTTTTCAGTCCATGGTTTTGAGGCTACTCTTAGGATACCCTTTACTGTCACGTGTTACAAATTATATTCACATTAGATCACATTACATAGGCCTCGGGGTAACTATAAGGCACTCTTCCAGCCACAGTGGCAAATTGCACTTGCAGCAAATTAATTTTGTTGCTAAATGTCTTACCTGAGAAAAATGTTATTAATCTGCTTCCTGATGAAGGCTCGTAATCCAAGGAATTTACCATAAATGCGATGAAGAACAGTCTTAAGAAAATCACGCTCTCTTGGATCTTCACTATCAAAAAGCTCCAAAAGCTTTAATAGAAACAATTAAATATAGATTAGTAAATACACATTAAGGTTAAGTGTAACAGAAAAAAATGACAATTAAAAAAAAAAAAGAATTCAATAGTCACACAGACTAATCATGTACATACGTATATTTCCAAGGTCAAACATCAACATTATTGTAAACCTGTGACAGCTGGAAAATGCATGAGGATTCATAGAATTGTACAAGTACAATTAGAAATGGATATAGAATTCATTCTAAGCAGAAGTATAACTGTCCTGTAAAGTTAAACAAGCTTGAACTGGATGGTATAGCCTCATGCGTATGCTACAGTTATACTGAAGTAAAAAGTCTGGATTCTATGAATGAAGAAAACATAACCACTTAGCAATTTTTTTCCAAATCCTTAGAAACAAAGGCTATAAAGGCTTTATATTATTCACTGCATATTATTGACTAATCAGGTGTGACTTCGGCATGTTGATAGAGAACCCCAGTGAATGCAGGTCAGACGTAGTCTAAAGGTGGGAGACAACAGCTTGGGCGAACGTACCTTCAAAAGTCAGTCATTGACGTAGGGGAAGACCGATGCCCCTAACTTGTGCAGATGGGTTGCGAACACCACCATCACCTTGGTGAACACCAAAGGGGCGCTGGTAAGGCCAAAGAGGAGCACGGTGAACTGAAAGTGCTCGTAGCCTACCTCGAACCGCAGGTAAAGCCTGTGGGCAAGCAGCATGGGGATGTGAAAATATGAATCCTGCAAGTTCAACGCTACCAACCAGCCTTCTCGGTCTAGGGCAGACCAGACCTGAGCCAATGTGAGCAACTTGAATTTATCCTTTTTAGGTCGAGCCTCGAGTAGCGCGCAAGCGCTGCTAGGCGAAGACTTTATGTAAGGGGGTTTCCGAAGCTGACCAGACGCTCGTGCGTCGTGGCCTTTTTCGGGCGGTTACGCGCGCCGCAGACATGTGTTTCCAATTATCGTGCCCAGACGCGGGCGCGATAATTGGAAACACATGCCGGGAAAAGGCCATGACGCACGAGCGTCTGGTCAGCTGAGCAGGCTGCCGCGCTCGCTCGCCCCCGCTCCTCCGTTTCGATTCCGTGCTTGTTATTTACAGACACAGTCTCCAGTGAGGTTGTTGTGTTTACGTTCTATAACAATGTTTTTGTGACGGGGACTCGAGGTTCACCTCAGCGCAGGGCGCTGACGCTGGTCGAGGCTCCGTCTCCTGCTGCTGGGTGTAAATACAGGTAATTGCGTCAGTGTTTCTGTCTGTTCTAACGTCCTGCAGTTAATTTAATAACCTCCGATTACAGTCAGCCTTGCCGGACGGTTAAACACAAGTGACAAGTTTGTACAGTGCGTATGTGCGTTCAGACAGCAGGGCTGATCTGCGAGCCTGGGGTGATGAAGGTTGTCATATTCTCCAGTGAAGCAGCGCACGGTGCTAGAATCAATGCCTTAATCAGAAGCAGCTCCGGGCCGTTCAGATACATCACGCACTAACAGCTCTCTAATTACATTTAAGGAATACATATCATACATATATAAACTGACATAAATATCGTCGTGCCGTTACGGGACGTCAAGTGGGATAAGTGTCATTCCCTCCGCGGCCATCGACAGGTTCAATACCTGCTCCGGAGGTGCTGCGAGCAGCGTTATACGGCTGCAGCCCAACAGGAGAAGCGGGCGGGAAGGAACCGGGGCCGGCCGTAGACAAACGATAATGAAGCGATCACTTTAAAGAGCCATCTCCATAATATTTCTTGGGGCCTGGGGGCGTGTCGCTGCGAGGAGTGTGTTTGTGTAATGTGTAGTTCCTCCAAGGCTGCCTCGGCTGACGGTCATGTCGGATGAGTGCCGCGTACCGGGACCGTCTTCTTCCTGCTCAGCGCCAGCACGATCCCCAACGGCTTCAATGGCATGTCCGTCATGTTCCTGTCCGCCACCCCGGAGCACCGCTGCCTGTGTAGCTGAAAGTTATATTGCTTCCAATTTTTCCATTCTACCATGTATAAGTAGATTATGTGAATCTAACTGAAGGGGCATACTGGAAAGATTAAGTGAAGTAGGATCTACATACATTTTCATAAGTGATAGGCCTTGTGAAGCCATGCGCATTCTGCTTGTTATCTTTTGTTTAATTTAAATTAGCTTGTTAGTCTTTACTCCTCTACCTGTGGACTAATTCTAACCCGGCCAGATAGCAAGTAAAAGATCTCAAAAGTAAAAAGTTTACGTACACTAATGCAGTAAAAGTAAAGTAACATCTGAACACAAAGAAAGAAAAATAACAGCGTCAGTGTAAATACATAGTTAAAGAAAATGGGCTCAATATAAAACGAGCATTGGCATAGCCAATAGGTCTCGCCTTTGGGACCTTATAAGTGTTTAGCCATGCAACAGTTGGTGTTGTTGCACCAAGGATATTGTGCTGCATAACTAAATACTTATAAGGCCCCAAAGGCGAGACCTATTGGCTATGCCAATGCTTGTTGAGGAAGAGACTGACGGTCTGTATGCCCAAAATGAACCGCAACGATTTGTTCTTCTTTGGAATCAGAGAGTAGCAGGTGTAACAACTACTGCCTACTTCTGAAATCAGAACTCTTTGTATAGCTCCCTTTGCCAAGAAGGCTGCAACTTGTTCTTCGAGTAATGCTAGATGATCCTCCACCAGCCGTTCTTGAATTTGGGGGGGGGGAGTAGGAAAAAAGAAAAGGAAGAGAATAGCCATCCTGTATGATCTGGAAGACCCATCTGTTCAATGTTATAGACCTCCAGTGGAGGAGATGATGATGAACTCTCCCTCCTACTGAAGTGAAATGGTCTTGCAGACTCAAACTAGGAGTGCTTGGAGGCTGCAGCTGCCGAGGGCTGGGTGGCAGATGACTTCTGGCTACCCTTATGACGTAAGAATGAACTGCGGCCACGCACAACTTGGAAAGTCTCGCAGGACGGTGGCTGGGATACGGCTGATGCAGTTGAAAACCCCTTCCATTGCCACAAAAGGGGCAAAATCTAGGCTGGCCACAAGGTGTGACCGAGAGGCCCAAGAATCTGGCCGTAGTACTAGAATCCTTGTAGCGCTCCAAGGCTGAGTCCGCTTTCTCTCCAAAAAGACGAGTCCATGAGATTGGCCTGGACACCACCCGAAAACCAGATGTACTGAGCCGGGCATGGAGCCTTAAGGCCACCATCCACGAAACCGCTCGGCCCAACGAATCAGTAGTGTCTAAACCACACCTAATGGTGAATTTTGGTGCATCTCTCCCATCCTTCACTGCCTAGGAGAGTGCTCCCAGGGCCTCCTCCGGGACCTGTGGCAGCACTTGCGCAACCGTATCCCAAAGGGTATGTGAGAAACAGCCCAATAAGCATGCGTTATTCATCGACCGCAATGCCAGGATGGTAGAAGAAAACATTTTCTTCCCAAGTGTGTCAAGCCTCTTGGATTCCCTATGCGGAGGAGCAGAACAGAACGCGCCATGTGACGTCGCAGCCTGAACCACCAAGCTCTCAGGGTTGGGGTGATGGCTGAGAAAACTTGGGTCGCTCTGGCCGGATGAAAGGGGCATGCAATTGTCCTAAGGTTGAAAAGTTTCAGCACTCCGTCAATCATCTAGTTGTGTTTGCTATGTTCGTCCTAAGTGGCCAAGGGTATGCCCAGACGTGGGTCCCTTGCTCACTGTGCCACTGGGTTCAAGCTAGCCTGGCTAATGAGGGGCAATACCCCGAAACCAGTCCCAGGATGCTTGTTTTCAGTCCATGGAGGACCTGGCCTGGCAGTTCCGGCTGGACTGTTCCCATGAGTAACAGGGTCAAGACTGATTTGCATATGGCTGGGACTAAACTGGGGTGGAATAGTGAGCAAAAGAACAATGGGTTAAACCCAGATCTGTGACTGGGGGTTGGGTGGTTCAAAAGTTTCAGCACTCCGTCCATCATCTTGCTGTGTTTGCCACATGCCTAGAAGGACATCTGTTAGTGCTTCATTAAAAGGCAATAGGGGTTCTGAGGTGAAAGCCCCAGGCTGAAGCCCCTTGGTCAAGAGATTAGTCCTGATCTGCACAGAGAGCAGCTCCAGTCCAAAGACCCCTGCTGCCCTCTTTACCACCAGGACATAAGAAGCTCCCTCCTCCGTAGCCACACTAGTTGAAGAGAGCATTCCAGTATCTGGGGATGTGTCCAATCCTCTGGCTTCCTCAACATACTCATACCAGCCCATTTGCTCCATAGGAGCATCCAGTTTTTGTTCTAGATGGTCCATAGACCCCCTCCCAATCCTCACATGCCTGAAACATTCTCAAAACGCACAGGCAACGACGTAGAACTCCTTGGGCTCTGTCGGCGTCGAGCAACGCCAATCCGACTCCGAGTCGCCGGGTACAAGGATGGGGCTGGGGCCGCCGGAGGCACAGACTTCGGGTCAGACGCCAGAGAAAGTCTGGTTGGCACGACCGGCGTCAACCCGGAAATGAATCCATGAGGCCCCACTGGCACCACGGCCGGAGCAGACTGCATCAAACCCGGGTCGGCCCGCTCAAATACACGTTGCATGGCCTCCTAAAACTAATTTTTTTGAGCGGACTCACGGAAATGGAGGGAGGTGCGAAGTCCAACATGGCTCCGGCTCCGCAGAACTGTGCCTAGTGTGTCTGTGTTCCTTAACTCTGTCGTCGACGGACGACAGACGAGGTGAAGACGAAGTCCGCTTGGACGACTTCTTCTTGTGCCTCTTCCCCGAGTGTCCCCAGGACCTCAAGTTGGAAAAAGAGGACTTGGGGCTCCTGAAGCGATCCTGCGACTTCTTCAATTGGGATCAGGATCTCCAATGAGTCTCGCCGGCGTCAACTGCCAAGCCGCAAGGAGCTTCAAAGCTCGCTCCTGCAAGGCCTTGGGAGCCATGGTCCAACAGTCCGAGCACGACTTTGTGTCGGGGTCGCATTCGAGGCACCATAAGCATACGAGGTGGGGGTCGGTTACCAACATGGGCCAGTGACGGGCACCACACAGTTTAAAGCCTGTACGTCTAAGTTACATGTTCTCGACAAAACTAAAAAAAAGAAAAATCAGTCGACAAAGTCGAAAAAACCTGTCAAAGAGAGACAGAGGGGTAGCCCTTAACTAGCATGGAAAGAAAAGGACTGGTGCCCGTGCGCCGGGGTGGCGCATATATAGAGGACAGCTACACCATAATAGACGACTATGTCACGCAGAGCCGAACGGAGCCATCTAACGGCACGCAGGGGTAAGGCTCATGCAAACATTTCCGGATCCATTCTGACGCCTGGGGAATTCAAAGGTAAGGAATCTGCAGCTAGAAGTCTCTATCAAATTAGTGATTTTAAGGAAAGAGCCAACATTATATGGATTTGAAATCAATAGTACATGCTAACTGATAAAATCCCCGACTTTGAAAAATAATTTTTTTTTAGCTATTAACAATGCAAATTAAGTTCTACATAGGGTACATAAGTATATTTCTTTAAAACTATCCACAATCTGTAGAACTGTGAAAACATAAGGTGAATAGTGGGTTTTCCCATGTTGCTGTCCCAACATCCACCCTTGAAAGACCATATGAAATATGGCACATACTTTAAAATGTTTTTATGTCATTTGTTTCTTTAACTTTTATTTGGGGAGACCTCAGACAACAAGCATTTGCGAGACTTACAGCTATTGGCTTTGTCAACAGAAAACCGGGCGCCCTGCTTAAATATAAAGCACGGCGTCTGTGCACATAAAAGTTATACGCATGGCGGCCCGTGAAGCGGGCACCATGGTTATAAAACAAAAAAGCAACACTATCTTGGTCTTTCAATGCACAGCACCCCCGTCATGTGTTCCTGCACAACGCTCTTTGCTGTTGGCAGGTGGGCTGAGACAGCTGCAGGGATGTTGTAGGAGCACGAACAAAAAAACATGAGGGGGCACCAAACTGAACTACTTTTCTGTAAATGAGTGGTAAATGCCAAAGGTGCTTGCTAGCCTGACTCCCGCACTGCCCACATTTCCATATAAGCACTAACTTTATTTCCTTGAGCACGTTAAACTACGCTGTTGTTGGATGAAACGCTACTGCATGACATGAGAGGTTTACATATATACAAAATCTTTTAACCTGTACCGAAAGCTGTAATTTTACTGCCAAACAAATAATTTAGTGAAAACAGACCTTCAACTCAGCAACTGCCATTCTAGGTCTTTGCACTTTGGTGTTGCGAGATTAGCTTGTAGAAAAGGGCCTTAATGTTCCCCCTTTTCTACATAACGACATGGATGGCTATATTGCCGCTGTTTTTTTTTTTTACTGCTATTCGATGTCTTTGCATTTTGGGGTGGCGAGAATTGCCTGTAGAAAAGGGCCTGAATGTTCCCCGTCTTCTACATAACGACATGAATGGTAATATCGCCACAGTGGTTTTTGCTAAACATCAAAGTCGACTCTAACTCCATTATTTTAATTTATTGAATCATGAGGCCAAGTGGTGCATTGGAGTAATTACTGAAATATCGGAATAATTTTGTCAGTTGCGCTCAAATTTCACAAGTGTGCCGTGCTGCTTAAAAAGAAAACTGTTGCTGGAGTGTGTCCCCTGCCTTTAACAGCAGTCATTTAAGAAAATAGTGCTCACAGACTGTACTTAAAACATCCAGAGTAACACATGTAACGGGGGCAGTCCTCATGGGAGGTTACAACAGAAGAAAAGGAGGTATTAAGGAGGGACTACCTTGCTAAGCCTATTGACGAATCAAAAGCCACCATTTACAAAGCACAGTAACAGGAGCCAATTGAAAAGATGGGTGGAAAATGGGCGGAGCTTAAAGTCCATTCATGAATACAGCATGTCACGAAGACACAGCGCAAGCGCTGCCTAGGTGAGACAATTGACTGCTAATTAGGAGAGCTCCGGTGGCCAGAAAACCAATCAGACCATTAATCCTCTAAATAAGGGCACAGAATGCAACCCAAAACCCCCACACTCCCTGAGTTTAGGAAGAAATGCACTGTGGCTCCCGACATGCAGAACCCTGGCTAACTGTTGCAGACTGTGAGGGTGAGCCTGTCTCACTCTGAACTTGCCTATCGTGCCCTTACTCGAGCTTCACTTAGAGCCTTCCAAACCTGAATAGTGCTGTGCCGATAAGCCTTGGTGCAGGCGAGGACTGTCCAGCTGAGTCCCTCAGGCTCACCAGCAGCACTTACAGCGCAGAAACCGTGCCATTCCGCCCTCCCGGACTCGAAGGTAGCAAGTGGTCTGCCACACCAGTCTGTTTGAGCTCCCATACAGAGTTCTCCATGGCGGGACAGAGCTTATTTCCACGGCATACATAAGTGAAGAGGCAAGGTCCCGTGAGAGCCCATCCTCGGTGGTCTCTTCTGTTTTTCAACTGACTACTAGTTAATTGAGCTCCTGGGGACATGGTCAGTGCTGGAAGCTATGCAAGCTGGCTGACTGAAAACACGTTGCCTTGGGCCACTGGATCTGGTAGAGACAGAAGGAGAAAACTCTCAAAAATGAAAACTGGGTCCATATTCAATGCACCTGTGATTTTTGCAACATAGCCATTACCATAGAGGGGCATACTGCCACTGCACAATCCGGCTCAGTGCCAGAACACTAAGCTGTAGGCCCCTTCATTGATGCCCCGACATCGACCTGTATTGATCTAGCCTGAAGACTAGTAAAACCAGCTAGACCTTACCCTGGATCTCCTTGAGGGCCAGTCCTCAGTGAAGAAAATGAAACACTGGAAAATCTCAACCAAAGCAAAGAATAAATTAACATTTGATCCAATGAGACCCTCAAGACACCAATACAGATCTGCTGGGAAGGAATTGCCAGAAGACAGATTGGGGCCAGGGGTAAAGGCCCTATTGCTCAATATGCAGATCAGCCTCAAATTCATTGATGCCAAAATGGACACTGACTTAAAGACAGGATCGGATGCAGAACCGCCCAGACAAGCAACATGCCCACTTTGACATGAACAAATGCTGCATCTCAGATATTGAAGACTATGTGGGTGTGCTCGCTCAGAGAGCGGTATGCCTTTTGCGCAGTGCTAACTAGGTTTCTGTAGTGAGCATTGTAGATTTATTTCATGTAGATCCACACCATTTTTGCGTCCCTGTGCTAGTGAGGAAATTATAGTACTAACCCATGTTTCTTATCAAACAAATTAAAATATCTATACGGTTTAAAAAAAAAAATAATAATAATATATATATATATACACACACACACACACACATATATATATATATGTGTGTGTGTGTGTGTGTTTACGTGTATATAGCTACTTCGCAATTATGGAGTTAATCTAATTTTTTCCTTCTTTTCACTGGATGATGTAAGCCTTTAACATTTAATGAAGCAAGTTTTAACATATCAATTGTCATTTGTAAAGCGCGCAGCTACCTCAAAAAGAGGTGTCCCGGTGCTAATAAATAGTGAGACTAAAGAAAGAACCAGCCAGGGGACAACACCCGATTAAAGAGCCAAGTTTTTAAGACCTTCCTAAACTCCTGTTCTGTCTCGATCAGGCGCAGATGGACAGGCAGTGCATTCCAGAGTTTAGCTGTCCTTACTGAGAAAGACCTGCTACCTTGTCGGGTTTGAAAATATCAGGGGACGCGCAGGAGATGCAGGTGGTTGGATCTCAGGGTCCGCTCCTGTTGATAGAGACTGAGCCTCTGCTTGAGATACCCTGGGCCAAAGCTTTTTGATGCTCTAAAGGCAAAAGTCAGAGCCTTAAACTCTATCCTCCTGGCCACAGGGAGCCAATGTAACAGTCTCAACATATCTATTGGCCATCCAATGTTTTGTTACAACAGTAAAGAGAATACTATAAAACATTATATGTATACAGAGAATAAATATGCAGCCTACCTATAACAACAAACAGAAAACAAACAGGACATATATAACTCCTAAGGGAAAAAACACACTAATTGGAACACAGACACAACAAAGGTACAATCCAAAAGGAAGACTGAGTACCATGGTACATGCTAATGAAGATAGAAACTACAAGAACTATGTGGCAAAGAAACACCATGTATTATTTAGAGAGGACTGAGAATCCATGGCGATCGGAGCACGAAGATCTAAAGATGCAATAAAACATGGAGGTTAAGCAAAGGATCTGGATACATCATTTTTCCATATCCTCATGACTGATGGATCAAAACGTCCATATTTATAATTACGGTCTCAGTCTGGTGCATAAATCAAGGAGCAGACAGCCTGTCCTTTTTCTTCCTCGGCTCTTGAATCTACTGCACCCGCCAACCAGGAGTTAACAGACCCCACATTTTGATCAGCATTGTTAGTTAAAAGGGGACGATATAAGCAAGAAATTCTACCCAGTCAGGGGCCTTCACCTTCTTCCAGGCCCGGAAGACAGTACGGTCTGCAAGCCGATCCTGCTGAATGGGTCCATCGGTCTTTCATTTGAAAGGAGTCAAAAAATGGTCGAACCAGAAAGCGGGCTCGGGAGGACAGGAAAAAACAGAACAATGGTGTGGCCTGCCAAGTGAGTAGGTGAGGTGATCAGTTGAGACAATTCAACAAAACGATAGTCCCAGAGTAGATGCTGGCTGGTCAAGCAGGTCATCAACATGAAGACTGAAGTCACCCAACACAGTGAAATTGGCCATTGTAATAAATGAGGGGTGTATAGAGTAGCAGTATGCAAAAAGAGCAGAGAAAAAATAAGAAATGTAAAGCAAGGTGGTGGGGCACTACAGGTGTTTGGACGAGAACCCTCACTCACCCAAGGGTGACATGCTTCATCATTGGGTCCCTCCACACACTGGGACCTCAAGGTACCCAGTGTGGGCTACAACTTTCCAAAGGAAGGGAGCAGGAGTGTTTTAATGTGGCACGTCTATATATTGATACCTCCGGGGTAGAATGAGGGGCAGAGTGCAAAGGAAAATATTGTGTTAAAACTAGCTCAATAGGAGCAAAACAACGTTATTCCTATGCCCTAAGGGATAGAAGTTAAAAGCATAGTGAAACAGGGTTATGGATGTTCACCCTGTGTAAGGTCAACATGTTTCAGCTGTGTTTAGGACTAAGTTGTTCCAGGCATTCTTCAGGACCAGAATATTCAGTCACTCTGCTGCAAAAACGTGTATGAAGATCATAAAACCACTCAAAATAAGGTATTTCAAATATACTCAGGCCTGTGATCTTGACCAACTGTGCGCTCCATATCAAACACATTTTTCTTGCTACAATGGATATCACAAGACCTACCAAGCTTAAACTATTCAATTCTAATGTTCACATTGTTTTTTAACTCTGCTGTCATACTACTATAATGGGTAACAAATACACCTCTTGCACAAAACACTATTAACAATCTCACTTCTCAGTATTCTCTTACCCCTCAATCCATCAAAAGTCTACTCTCTTTTTTGAATGGAACTGACAAATCTGACAACTGCATACTGAAGGCGATTATTACACTGGTCAGACCAAACACAACTATATCAGCTTCAACAACATCCAAAGCAAGCCTTTGAGGATCCATTGGAGCAACAAACAGAAGCAACACCAAACGGGCTATGTGCCACTTTTTGATCATTCAGCTGGTTCTGGGACATTGAACACCCCAAAGCAGCAGATCCAGGAGTCAAACTCCCAGGCACTTCTGCGCCTACACCAATACCAGAATCAACATGACCAAAACAAGCAGGGACCAAACGACCATCCAGTCGCTCAAAAAAACATTTGGCTTGCATTTTGATAAAAGCTACAGACTTAATAAAGAATGTCATCTACATATGTGACCTACTAAGTGATTCAAGCCAACCCTCCTCTTTATAAAAAAGATTTGACTGGGAGATGAGACTGGTCATTCCTGTTTAAGCCATTTCCAACTCTTAACAGAAACTGACCAAAAACAGGTGTGGTGGAAGGATAGCTGTAGCTATAAAAAATTCTAGCAACTACCGTGATCAAAAGACCTATTCACTTATCACCACTTTCAACCTTCACCACCTTCAGCCTTCTAATCTACTATACACACACACACACACACACACACGCACGCACACACGCACACGCGCGCACACGCACACGCACACACACACAATTGAACTCCGAATGAATGCATCATAGCAGACCTCAACACATGGTTCAATACACCGGACTTCCACCACAAGGTGGCCTACTCAACATTGAAGGGCTCAATTTCCACCAACTTGTCACTGCTGTTATACAAGATACAGAGCATATCCTTGATTTCCTACTGGTCTCAAACATTACTTCAGCCAAAGGAAAACAGCCCATCACTTGGGAGTGATTACCACAGCCTTTACGTGAATGATGTGTGTTAAATCTAACCAGCTGTAGTCAAATCATGTTCCCTCCCCTATCACAGAGAGGTGAGAAGGGATTCAATTCACTTGCCTATCCTCTATCAGTTGTTTTCTCCTCAGTGGCTGGCCTTTGAGTAACCTATGCACCACAGTTTAGCCTTCAATGGGAAAACCATTCAAAACCATCGTTAGTCATGCCAACGACCTCACCGATGGGTACTCTGGAGATTCTATGAGCTTGATGATGGAAGTTCAGTCTGCAAATCCTTCCACGAAAGTTCGGGCTAAACACTTTGCTTATCAAACTGTTGTCATTATATATTGAGGTACATGTATGCACAAATTTCCCCAATTCTTTCAAGAAGAGATCTCCAAACAAAATGCCAACTGCCACTGCTATGGAGCCCAAGGAGGCTACTGTTGCATACTTTGGATCTACATGAAATAAATCTACAATGCTCACTGCAGAAACCTAGTTAGCACTGCGCAAAAGGCATACCGCTCTCTGAGCGAGCACACCCACATAGTAACATTTTGTTTGGTCTTCATAACCATGTCAATTTTGGTAGTAGGACACAGTTTATCTTCACAGCTCTTTCAAGACTTCTTGATCCCTTTCTGAGGAATGTATGAAAATGCACCGTTAAATGAAGTTATTTTGTTTATGCCAGACGTGGCTGATACTTTGCCTCTAAAGAAGATCTGGAACTCTTCCTCATTAAAGACCTCTGGTAAGTCAAAGAGCAAACACAGGCACAAAACAAAGCGAAACTCGCTCCCATCCCGCCACTCTGACTCCAAAGAGAAGGTGCAAAGGCTGCAAGATGTCACTCGTATTTTACTGAGGTCAACAGCCACGGAGCAGATTCATCAGTTGGCCCCGACACTTCAAAATGTCCAGGGCGGACATCAACCCTACAGCAAATCAAGGCCTTCAAAGAAGCCATGCAGCAAATTATCAGTGTGCTTCCGGCTTCCTCTTGCATGCCTTTGTGCTCCACAGAACCACCTCCAGTCGGTCTACCAACAGTGGGTCCCTCCCATACGCCATCTGTCCACTAACTACCAGTTACAAGGCCAGTGCTAATGCTGGTACAGACTTACACACCACCTTTGAGACCCACACCAGCTCATGCCACCACAACGCCGCTGGATGATTCTGTGCAGACATCCCATGTCGGATCCCGGAGTGACATCAGCACAAGCTCGACAGTTTGTCATTCGCCCTGTTTCTAACCCAGTGCCTCTACTGATTTGCAAGTCTCGGCAGAGGCTCCATAATCTTTATACTCCAACTCTGATCCTGTACCATGATGCACCCCAGGATATTGATGATTAGGAGTGCGAATAGGTAAGCTTCCTCTTCTCTCATTACACTGATGCAAACTTACACCTTGATTTACAAAGCACCAGTGGGCTTGATATTTCACCTGAAAGATATCTTGACTCGCGATACTGGTCAAAAACAGAAGAAAGTGTCTTATTTGCAGTGGTGGATCAGAGGGCAGGTACTAGTATTTAAACTGCCCTCCATTGTGATTAAAACAAATGTTTTTACTGAAATTTTACAGTCTGGGCATGAGACATCTGAGCTTCTGCTCCCCAGTAATGATGTCCTCACAGATACTCCAATGGCAACAAGTAGAAACCATGTTCGCGCCTGCCTATTAGTTGGAAGGTGGCCAGACAAAGACCAGCGCCTAGTGATCTGGATTTTCTCACCAAGCACCCTACTCCTGAGAGCCAAATTGTACAGGACTCAAATTCAGTTAGGTGAACCCTAACTCATGTCCACCAAATCTTCTAGACTCAGAATCCAAAAGGACTGATGCCTTTGGCAAACATGTTTTCCTCTGCCAGCATGCTAACGCGATCCGTTAATGCAGTCTGTTTGCTCGGCCGATACACACAAGTTCTTTGGGACATGGCCACTGCAATCTCGTAGGATCTTGAATGATTTTGGAGCCTCCCTGGCTCAGGTGATACAGGACAGGCAGAACACGGAAATGTATGGTATCCACACAAGTTGGGATATAAAGGTTTGCACTGACAGGGTGGTTGGCACCAGTGTTGCCCTTAGTAGGCATGCCTGGGGAAGGTTCATGGGATTCTCTGGTGACGAACAGGCTTCGCTAATGGACATGCCTTTTAATGGGTCTCAACTCTTTAGATAGGACTTTTTAATGCTTTAAGAACAGCAGAGCTACAGTAGACAGAGGCAGCCTTCCCTGGAGTTGACAGTCCAGTGCTTTCGGTGTTACAGAGGTGGATTCAGTAGGGAAAACACTGGCCAGTAGGGGCAACAGTCCTCCACCTCCTCTTCCTCATTTTCAATGGTCAACAAACCACTTTAGTTTGCCCTCAGCAGGGCATGCCCAAGCAGTGGGGGGCAGGATCCTGACCTTCATCCTGGGTTGGTGATCCATCACATCCGACAGATGGTTATTGCAAATTATTTAAGCAGGCTATACCTTACCTTTTTTCTTCTCCCACACTAGAATGAATTTCAGCAAAACATCTGTCCTGCTACATGGCTATGATCTCAATGTTTCAGGGCACATCCTGGGTGACTGTGGCTCGGAGGCATTCTGGCCTCTTAGCTTTCTATTTTGTCAAGGTAAACTACTCAAACGGTGGCACATGTGAGCCCAAAAGTGAAACCTGAGATGCCAGTGAGTCCAGCTTGAAGGGTGCCTTTCCAGCACCATCCAGGTGTCACACCAGATGGCCTCAGATCTGCAGTGGTTGCTGACAAATCATAATTTCTCCTGTGGCAGACAATTTTCCCTTCCCCACCCATAGCGAACAGTGGTGACGGATGCATCACTACTGGGTTGGGGGTGGCAATCAGGGGACTCTGATCCCAAGTGGAGGGCCACTCAACATCAACCTATTGGAGCTGCACGCCATTTATCTGGCCCTGAAGGTCTTCCTGCAGTCCATCAAGGGGAGGCAGGTGTAGATTCTCATTTACAAGATCACTTCCATGTGGTCCTACAAGAAGCAGGAAGGAGTGGGATCATGTGCCAGGAAGCACTGAGTCACTGGCGGTGGTAAGAGCTCCAACCACCCAGCGGGCCGCACGTTCCAGAGTAAATGAATTGAGCAGACATCATCTGGCTAATAACAAGAGGTATTGACATTCTAAGAGGGCGCAAGGTGTCTTCCACTAGTAGAGCCCTGGTTAGATCTTTATGTCACCATTGAGAACAATTTTGCACAATGGAGCTTCCACAAGAACACTTGTTAAAAGACGCATTACGATTGAAATGGAACAAGGGACTTCTGTACACCTTCCTGCCACCATCACTCCTGCTACGAGTTCTGAAGAAAGTCCAAAAAGATTGGGCCCATGTCTCCCTGGTGGCTCCGGATTAGGTGATCAGAGTGTGGACCCGAAGTGCCTAAATATGAGCATATGTCCTTCAAGAAGTCTACTACTATGGGAGGACCTTGTGTAATAGCATCACGGCAGGGTCCTCCAGCCGAATGCATGCAACTTACATCTGCTGCCTGAGGTGGTAGATGTCATTCTCGCCACCAAACAGCCCTCCATGAAATAAAGTTATGCCAAGTGCTGGGACATATTTGTAGGCAGGTGTGGTGCTCGGGCGACTGACTCCTTACAGGCAAAGCTGTCAGATATTTTGTTTTTGTCTTTTTCAGCAAAGCCTTGCAGAAGGCACAGTAAAAGGTTATCTTTCTGCCGTTCAGCCTTTCTACGTGCGCATTTTCAAATCACTTGTGATGAAATTTTATTCTTTTTTTTAATGTTTGCCACACATTCCCGCCCAACAGTAGGACTTTAATTTGTTCTTGACATTTCTCATGTGTACACCTTTTGAGTCTATGCATGGAGGATCACGCTGCCTCTGCTTACCTCCCACTCTATAAAACATTTTTTCTAGACAAATTGGTGCTGAGGACTCAGGTGGTCTTCTTAGCAAATGTCACAACTCTCTTCCACGTTGGGGAATCCATCACTCAACCAGCCTTCTTTACTTCCATTCAACCTTCTAAAGAGGAGAAGCTTTATTGGTTGAACCTCAAAAGGGCTTTAAGCTTTCACACAGAGTACAAAGGATTATCAAGCCAACTATCAACGTTTTGCGTGGTTCTCTGAAGCAAAGAAAGGGAAGGTTGTTCAGTAGATGGACCTATCCAGGTGGATAATTGTCTGCATTAAGAACTGCTATGCACTGGCCAAGCAGCCACCTCTGGAAGGTTAGCGGGCCCATTCTACCAGGTCAAAAGCCGCTACCACTGCACTGGCCCAGGGGTATGCCTGTCGACCAAGTTACTTAACTTCAGAAATGCTCTTTCTGGTAGAGACTAACTGCAGATTCCTCAACTTCTGAGTATTCCCTCAGGTGTCAGACTGGATCTGTTAAATCTTCAGCAGTACCCCCGCATGCCGGCAGGTGGTGCCGGCGATTCCACATCTGCATTGTTCTGCACCGGACGGGACATGACTGGGCCTGTAGACGTCACATATGTGCGCTGATTGTTGAGTCGGCCCCACCTGCAGACACAGAGCCAAAATCAGATCAATCATAACCAGTGTACAGATCTCTGTTGGAATTTTATTAGATGAAAGAGCCCCGTTCATAGAACATGTAGGCAGGAGAGCCAGTGAGGAATCTGCAGTTAGATATGGTCTCCACCAGAAAAAGCATTACCGAAGGTAAGTAACTTGTTCTTCTGATTTTGGCTTCTAACCACAGATTCCTCACCTTTTGAATATATACCATAGCAGTACCTTCTAAGAGGTGGGTCTGTGAACTGGCTCAAACCTAAAGTCCTAAAGGACTGAGCAGGTAAAACGCCATTCCCAGCAGACCTGGCTGTTTAGTGTCTTATGAACGTATGGAGTAATGCCCACTTGGAAGCCTGACAAATATCCAGAACAGGTACCCCAAGCGCCAGTGCAGTTGTAGCAACCTTGGCTCTGGTACAATGAGCATGTAAACTTTCAGAGTGCTGTTTACAGGAGGGTGTGTAACAGATCTTAATGCGGAGTATGATCCAGCAAGACATGATCCTTTTCTGCACAGCTTTGCCTTTCTTTGCTCCAGAGAAAACAATAAAATGCTTATCATCCACCCGGTGTTCTTTGGCGCAATGAAAGGAAGGAGGATCAAGTCTGCAGAACCAGCTTGTCTGGGTAGAACGTGTTGTAGGGAGGGTTAACAGACAGGGCCTGTAACTTGCTCACCCACTAGACGGATATTATGGCAACAAGAAACGCTGTGTTGAGGTTAAGAAGCTAGAGAGTACAACTGGGGAGAGGTACAAAAGGAATGCACATTAGTTCCATTGGGGCATAACGAATGGAGAAGGGGGAAAACATCTGTTGTAACCCTTTAAGGAAACAGGTACCCTTTAACACTTCCCAAGGCAAGACTTTGCTGTGCTGGGGACAACACAAACAACAAAACTTCTGACAGTTTGGCCTGAAGTGGGTTGATCTGCTGAGAAGTGCACCAGGGAACAAACTTATCCTAACAGCAGGCATATACAAATTTCGTTGAGACGCCTGGCTGTCAAGTTATTGATGTCAATATGACATCAATAACTTTGGGAGGAAGGTTCAGAGCAGGTAACTGTTGCTGCTCTATCTCTCTCAGCATGAAGGTGCAGATCGTGCAGGTTTGGGTGCAGAACACTGCCCTGCTGCTGCGAAAGGAAATACTTTCTGCAATTTCACCGCCAAGCAGATGGCTTACAGCTTCAGAAGGTTAATATGGAGCCAGGCCTCCACCAGAGACCAGACGCCTCTGATCTCCACCTCTCCCAGATGGCCTTCCGAACAGAGAAGATATGCATCACTGTGAACTCTAGGTAGGACAAGGAGAGGGGTCTGCCACTGATCCAATTGCAGTGTTGCAGCCACCACTGAAGATCTATAGCAGCCTCCTCCAAAATCTCTGTGAATCTCTGCAGCTCTACATGCCAAGAACAGATGCATACTGGTAAGTAGCATTTTCAGTTCGAGGCATATGAGCTGCAGAATTCACACTGTGTGCATAGACTGTACAGCAGTGTCTCCCCTAGCGGTGGTCGCCTGTATCGGTTGAAGTGGTTTGAAAAAGTGTCTTAAGAACAGCTTGGCCTACAGAAGCTTGTTGCTTTGCCTGCACATCTACACAATAGTGTTTGGTGAAGGTGTGTGTAGTAGACGATGTTGCTGCCTTACAAATGTCTTCTAGGGGAATGTTCCCTAAGAATGCCATGGAAGCCCCTAGTTTGCGTGTTGAATGCGCTCTAGGGGGAATTGTTAACGTACGTTTTGCTTTCTGATAGCATATTTGAATACATTTTACTATCCACCTGGCAATTCCAGCTTTGGAAATAGGATTGCCTTTATGAGGTGGAGAGAAAGCTACAAATAGTTGCTTTGTTTTCCTAAAGGCTTTAGTCCTGTCTATATAGTAAAGTAAAGCTCTTTTGACGTCGAGGGTGTGAAGAGCTCTTTCTGCTACGGAATCAGGGTTTTGGAAAAATATTGGTAACTCTACTGATTGATTAAGGTGGAAAGCAGAGATTACTTTGGGAAGGAATTTTGGATTTGTCCTAAGAACCACCTTGTTACGATGTATTTGTAAGAATGGTTCTTGTATGGTTAAAGCCTGTATCTCACTTACTCTTCTGAGAGAGGTGATTGCGACAAGGAAGGCTACTTTCCATGTAAGGAATTGTAATTCGCATTTGTGTAAAGGCTCAAATGGGGCCATGAGTCTAGTAAGAACAATGTTTAGGTTCCACACTGGGGAGGGTGGCAGTCTGGGTGGAATTATCCTTTTAAGGCCTTCCATAAAGGCTTTGATCGCGGGTACCCTAAACAATGACAAATGTTGTCCATTTTGTAGGTAGGCAGCCAGATGTAATCTTATTGATGAGTATGCCAGATTGCATCTTTGTAGATGTAGCAAATAGCAGATAATGTTCTAAATTGAAGCATCTAATGGGTCAATTTTGTTATTGTTGCAGTAAATGACAAATCTTTTCCATTTAGCTGCATAGCAAGCTCTAGTAGTGGGGCGTCTGGCTTCCTTAATAATGTTCATACATTCTGGTGGGAGGTTAAGGTAACCGAACTCTAGGATTTCAGGAGCCAGATCGCTAGATTTAGTTGTGCTGGATCTGGGTGCCTTATCTCTCCATGGTTCTGTGTTAGCAGGCTTGGGGAGAGACGTAATTTTTGGTGTGGAACTACTGAGAGTTCGAGTAGTGTTGTAAACCATGGTTGCCGTGCCCATGTTGGAGCAACTAGGATCATGTTGAGAGACTGTTGTTTGAGCTTGCGTACTACTAGTGGAATGAGCGGGAGTGGCGGAAAAGCGTTCGCAAATCTGCCTGACCAGTTCATCCATATCGCATTGCCCTTGGACAACGGGTGTGGGAACCTGGCAGCGAAGGTTGGGCATTTTGCGTTTGCATGTGTGGCGAACAGATCTATGTCTGGTTGGCCCCACATGTGGAAGAAGGGTTGAAGAACTTGCGGATGAAGTTCCCATTCGTGTATCTGTTGAGTTTGACGACTTAACAGATCCGCTATCTGATTGTTGACCCCTGGAAGATGTTCTGCTAGAAGATATATTTTTTGTGGAATGGCCCATCTCCATATACTTTGCGCTAGATGACAGCTGCAAAGAATGTGTTCCTCCTTGTTTCTGTATGTAATACATTGCTGTTATGTTGTCTGTGCGGACTAGGACAGCTTTGTTGAGATGTGTTTGAAACGACTTTAACGCTAGAAATACTGCCAGTAATTCTAGGTAATTGATGTGGAACAGTTTTTGTTGGGTGGACCACTTGCCCTGAATTGTGTGGTTTAGGAGATGGGCTCCCCAGCCGGTGAGTGATGCGTCTGCTGTTAGCACTATCTGTGGAACTGGCTCTAGGAACAGCCGCCCTGTGGAAAGGTTTTGTATGTTCCACCACTGCAGAGAGCGATGTGTGCGGCTGTCCACCAACACCAGATCTGTAAGTTGACCTTGAGCCTGGTTCCACTGACGTGCTAAGCATTCCTGTAAGGGGCGCATTTGAAGTCTTGCGTGAGGTACAATGAAAATGCAAGAGGCCATCATTCCTATCAGCTGCATAAACACTCGTGCTGGGAGAGAGTGTTGGGGCTGAAACTTGGAGATGAGGGTTTGCATACTGGCAATCCTTGCTGGATTGGGGTATGCTAGAGCTTTGGAAGTGTCTATTGTGGCTCCTAGATACTGATGTATGTAGGAGGGTTGAAGGTGCGACTTGGTGTAGTTTACTGTGAACCCCAAGTTGTGTAGCAGCTGAATGGTTTGGTAAGTGTGGTGAACACATTGGTTGTGTGACTTGGCTTTTATCAGCCAGTCGTCGAGGTATGGAAATACATGGATTTGTTGTCTTCGCAAGTGCGCTGCTACTACTGCAAGGCACTTTGTGAAAACACTGGGTGCTGTGGTCACTCCAAATGGAAGGACTTTGAACGGATAGTGTTCGCCGTCCACTGTGAACCTTAGGTATTTTCTGTGAGCAGGGTGTATGGGAATATGGAAGTAGGCATCCTTGAGATCTAATGTGGCAAGGAAGTCGCCTTATTGAAGCAGTGGAAGAACCTATTGAAGAGTGATCATGTGAAAATGATCTGACTGGATGTAGAGATTGAGAGGTCTGAGGTCCAGTATTGGCCTTAGGGTACCGTCTTTTTTGGGGATTAGGAAGTAGAGAGAGTAAACTCCTGTTCCTTGATGTTGTATGGGGACTGGTTCTATTGCATGTTTTTGAAGCAGCGAAAGAACTTCCTGTTTGAGGAGTGTGAGATGTTCCGTGGACATTGGACGCTGCTTGGGTGGTATGTTGGGTGGAGTCGCTGTAAGTTCCAGGCAGTAACCATACTGGATAATTTGTCTTACCCACTTGTCAGTAGTGATGGAATTCCAGACAGGTAGGAACTGTGAGAGTCTCCCTCCGACCGGAGTGGAAAGGTCTGGAGGGAAGTCACTGCTTATTAGTGGGAGAGGCGCGAGTGTTGTTGTTACCTCGGCCTCTTCCTTTGTTGTTATTTCCCCTGTAACCACCTCTAAAATATCCCTTGTTGGGGGAAGTTTGTGAGGGGTTTTTGTAGGAGGAGGAAGCAGTGTCTGCACCGATGTTTTTGGACGCGCCTCTATAGAAAGGGCGTTGAAAGGAACCTCGTGTGGATGGGGACTGTAATGCGCCCATAGATTTAGCAGTCTCCGTGTCCTTTTTCATTTTTTCTAGGGCTGTATCTACAGCTGGGCCAAAAAGTTGTTCTTGATTGAACGGCTGATTGAGGATAGTTGTTTGTACCTCCTGTTTGAAGCCAGAAATGCGCAACCAGGCATGCCTTCTTAGTAACACACTAGTGTTAATGGACCTAGATGCGGTGTCTGTTGCATCGAGGGCACACTTGATTGATGCATTAGTTATTAATTTGCCCTCCTGAATCAAATCATTGGCCTTGGTCTTATATTGATGAGGCAAATGCTGCAATAGGGTTTCCAGCTGGTCATAATGAGCCCTATCGTACCTGGCAAGTAATGCCTGTGCATTGGCTATTCTCCAGTTATTAGCTGCTTGGGCAGCAACTCGTTTGCCCGAAGCATCTAATAATTTAGTCTCTTTGTCAGGAGGTGGAGCATCACCGGAGGTTTGAGAGTTGGCACGTTTTCTAGCGTTGGTCACCACTAGAGAATCTAAAGGGAGTTGACCCTTGATGTAGGTGGGATCATTGGGAGCGGGTTTATATTTTTTGTCAATTCTGGGATTGAGAATTCTAGCCCTTACGGGGTCTTTGAATATGTCTGGGGCGTGTTAACATTGGTAAAGTTTGTACAGTCCTTTGTGACTTTGCAAACGTGTCTATTAGGAAGTCCTCCTCTATGGGGTCTAAATGCATTTGAACACCATGGTACTTGGCAGCTCTGTCTATAAGCTGACCAAAACCAATATTGTCATCTGGGGGAGATGGCTTTGTAGGGTATGCATGTGGATCAGGAAGGTCTGGAGGATCTACTGGGTCATCATAATCATCCCAATTGTCCTGTGGTACGTGTGTGTCATCAGGGTCAATGAAAGGGTCATTATCCCCTCCCCCACCCCTTAAATCATCATCATCCTGTGGTGGTGGTGAGTATGTTGGTAGTATGGGAGAATTTGGAGAAAAGAAAGGTTCAGTAGGAAGAACAGGAGAAAAGGGTCGTAAAGGTGAAGTGGCACAGTCCCTTTTCTTTACAGGCACCTCAGGGATGTGTGGGGTGTCGAATTTTCTCTTGTTGTGTGGAACAGTGATTACATGTCCTGTTTTAGGGTCCACTTGGAGAGTTTTTTGTTGCAGATCGATGGGATCAGGTCGAAAAAGTTCTTCCTGTTCGATAATCTCTTTCGGCGCCGATTTTTTCGGGTCCGAGCGAGGGTTAGATTTCTGCTCTGGAGCCTTGGAAGGGGTTTTTGGATCCTTCGGCTTCGATGTGGAGTCGGAAATCTTTTTCGGTTCCGAAGATTTTGGTTTCGGATCCGAGGCCTTTTCCTTCGGCGCCGAGGTGCTCGGTGCCGATGGCTTCTTGGGGATTGCGAGAGCAGGACGAGCTCCCGGCTTCGGTGCCGATGGGGTCTGCGGGGCGGTGATATGCGGCTTGCTCGGTCCCGAGCCGCCGGAAGGCTTCTCCTTGGTCTTCGGAGCCGGGCCCAGGGGCGGGGCTTCTGAAGCTTTGTTTCGGTCGCGACTGGGGCCAGCAGGCGAAGTTTTGACCGGAGCCTTCTTTTTTTCAGGTGGGGTTGGGATAGGGGCAGTTGTACTCACTCGTTGACCTGGAGTGATGTGGTCCTCTGAGTCGGAGTCGTCTGCCTCGGAAACGATTTCCAGGTCCTCCGAATCATCCTCCGGGACATCGGGGCCTTCGTTGAAGATGTCCTCCGGCACCGGAGCTGATCGTTGCGCCATAACGTGTCGTCGGGTCCGGCGATCACGGATAGTCTTTTTTGATCGAAAGGAAGCGCAGGCCTGGCAATTATTTTGCTCGGGCGAGAGACAGAGGTTACAGACCTTGTGTTGGTCACTGTGTGGGAATTTAGCTCCACACTGGGGGCATTTTTTAAATGGAGTCCTTTCCATTAGCCGTAGGCCCGAATGGCGTCGATCGGCCCAGCGGCCCGCGTCGACGACCGGAATCGAGGATTTGAGGAGCGCGTCAAAGAGCACGCGAACGAAGACAATACCGTCGAGTTTTTTTGATGTTTTACTCGTCGAAAAGGTTTGAATAGTAGAGTACGGAACCGGAGCGCAGAAGTTACATCCGAACCCGATGGCGGAAAAAAACAATCTGAGGATGGAGTCGATGCCCAGGCGCACTATCGTCCAAGGGAGGAGTCACCTATCTCGTGACTACAAAGACTTCTTCCAAGACAACAACAAGGTTCAAGCATCCGAGCCCAACACCAGATGGCGATCTATGCACATAGTGTGAATTCTGCAGCTCATATGCCTCGAACATTCTTTTACTTAAGGTTTCTGTCCTCGATTACCTGTCAGAGGGAGCAGTTGGAAACTAGTATGGGTTAACCTTACTGGCTGAAGCCTGCACCATAGGGCTCTTGGGTGTTTTGTGCTGAGTAAGGAAATCTGGGCCACCATGACTGCGGAGGTGAGTGCCTGGCAATTAACCAGTAGGTCTGAGCAGTGTTTAGCCTAGGTCCCCAGAGGTTTATCGATTAGAGCCTCATTGAAAAGAAGAGGTTGAGGACCACCACCACACTTCATGCAACCATAGCAAAGGAGGCAGAGTTTTTGGTGGCAGGGCTGGGGGTCGGGCGGGGAACTAGTCCAGTGTCTTGGGAGGTATCCAGGCCACTGGCATCCTGGAGGTCTCTGAACCAGATCCCCTATTGGTATGGCTGGCCTATCTCATCCCCAGCAGCATAACCTCCATTATCAGAGTCTGTGCCAAAAAATTAATGGAGGACATGAGACTTTCTGGAAGGTAGAGGCAGTGTGTCAGATCAGAAGAGTGCCTAAATGGTTGCGGCTCAGATAATGGGGAGCACGCCCTCGGTTGAGTAAGTCCTGTTCAGTGTCAGACAGCACTATGGGTTGGCCATTTTCATCCGGAGGTGATGGTAGAAACAGGCATTGGTCATGGTGTCGGGCACCGAAGCAGGAGCTTAACCCCAAGTAGATTCTGTAGGCACAGAATGTGCAGAGGGTTGAAACAAGTGTTAACAAGAAAGCATACCTCCACTTATCTGTGGGGCCCGTAAAAGGTGTGGAGCACGGCCTCCTTATATGCTTCAATCTGCTGAGGCGTCGCCAACAGGCCTGGGAATTTGGTGTGCATCGGGACCAGCTGTAGAATTGGCTCATCAAGAGGGGCGTATGAATCAGAACGGGAGCCTCTTGGCATCCTCATGACTCCCCAGATGTACAGTGGAGAGGCCCGGACAAGGCCTGCTTGGACATCTTGTGCTTCTTTTTCAATTTTGACTTATCTGAAGACTTGGATCACAATGATGACTTTTGCAGCACCGGTTCCCAGCATGGGAATGGGTCTGCATCCTCCATTTCAAACGGAAGCAGGACTTGCATGACTTCCTGTGGTATTTGGCGACACAGTTTGTTGCAGATCACCTTCGGGTTCATTAAGGTACACTTCCTGCACAAACTGCAGTCGTGGCCCGTACCTAAACACCAGATACATACTTGCAACAACCCCTACAAAGCTTAAACCCTGTAGTTTTATTATTATTGCCAGTGATTATCTTGGCAAATATTTTACCACAGACATTTAGGGTACCATCAAAGGGCACTACAGGACACATGTTGTGTCCACATAGATAGACCATTTACGGACTCCCATTACCGTGCAGAGAGAACAATGTTTTTGAGCTGGTAAGTTATTGGTGTTCAGCTTACGTGTACATTTCCAGATTCTACTGCATTCACAGATCTCATGCAAAGTAACCCAATGTTTGTCAGAGTATCTCATTGTACTACATAGAGAAAGCATTTTACAATTGTTTGCATTAGCAATCTAAGATAGAACCCTACATCCCTTACAGAGGCCATCTGTTGGATTTCACAATAGGTCTCAGAACCCATGCGGACATCAAACAAAGAAGAATTCTGGAATGCCTATTATTAGCAACTGCTGATCTGGATGCCTTCTTTAACCACTATCCAAAGTCTGCTTCAAAAACAGTCAGAACCATTTCTTCATTAGACTTCACTTGGCACATTAAATTAGTGAACCAACAGGAATGTAAATCTGTGTACTCTATGAAGGTTTCGGTGACCTTGAGATTACTATTCAGCGACGCTATTAACAACTTTTTCCTAAATAGAACAAATATGAACAATAAGTCCCCATCAACAAATGTATTACTCTTTTGTTCCAATGCTAGCATAAGATCAGTACTCAACGGACTTGAAGCATTTTGTATGCTTATGTTTTTATGCTGTATTACTCCATCTGGGACACCACAATAGGCAATCACATTCTACTTTTGGAAAAAGAATTATAGAGTCAAATGGCAATTGGGTTGATTCTACTGAGTTCAAAGATAGCAGTTAGGTCATATAGAATCTTTGAAATGAAAAAAGTAGATGATTGTTAGCATCTGTATCTAAGCCTTCTTTTAGAAAAGGAATGCAAATGTTCATATCTGGTGAACGAAGTCTACAAAAATAATAGCATTCACCACAGTGCTAAAACAGGAACTGACAAGATCGCTTTCTTTCACAAGTTGTATATAAATCGCCACATTTGTGACTGCACCCTACCCAAAGATATAGGATGTATGATATCCACCACTGTGTTAAACACCTTACCCAAATCTGATGTTTCAGGAGTTTTTTGGGAATTTGCGGGAACCTCCTCATTCTAAGTTCGAGTCACAAGACCTATTTGTTTTTCAAACAGTGCCATAAATTGTTCTTTTTCTCATAAAAAAGTTCAGATTCGTCTTAGTACTCACCCTTCTCTTTCTCCCACATCAATTAAAGGTGCAGCATAACCTTCATCCTCGTGGACATTATTTATGCTAATGTTTTTAATATTTAGGGTTAAGGTTTTATTTCGCCATATGAGCCTTCACTTGAGAGCTAGACGTGATAAAATCTTCAATAACTTTTCAAACATAACTATTGGTGAGCGCTGTCAAGATTTATTTTTCGCTTTAGCCTGTGAAGCCCTCTTCATCGGCCAAGAAACAGCATTCCTTGGTGCTTCTATTTATTCCCTTCTTATGAAAGGCAGATAAAACACAGTGTGGAAAGCCCTTTGAAGCATTTACCTAATGGATGTATACCTGCTGAAATCACATGCTTGGTTGTATCAAAGGTCCCCATAAGTTCCCTGTTAAGGCATTGGTTATATGGTCCTCTTAAACATGCTCCTATCATTGAAGTTTCTTTTATTGCTTCTAGCCACCATAGCTGTATAAAGAGGCACTAAATAAAGAACAGTTACTTACCTGTAATCGTATTACTCTTCCAGGTGAGCTTTCATTATAGACATAAGCACAAATGCCTGATATATATATATATATATAACCTACTGGCAGTCGCCAGTGAGTCTTTTCTTTTGGCAATAACTTTGGCGCCGCTTGACAAATCTTCATGAAATTTTCACAAAACTTCCCCTTTTTGGTTCAGCTGCTGTGTTGAAAGTTTCGGGGTGATCCGTCAAGCGGGGACTGAGAGAAAAGGGGGTGTCCCAAAACGAGTTTCCCAGGTTATGTCTCTGGGGATTTTGAATTTTTTTAACACTACTACAGCCCAAAACGCTGAACGGAATTACTCCAAATTTGGCAGAAAGCTAGATGTTGATCCAGAAAGTGTGCTTTTTGTGATTTGGGGTAAATCCTTTCAGTAGTTTCAGAGATATTTAAGTTTAAAACAAAGATCTCTGGGAGTCCAACAGCCTACTGAAACCCTACTGAAATATGATTGGCTGCCAATACTTCAACCAGGAAGTGTTGGCAGCCATCTTGGGACTCTGTAAAACAGTCCCAGTGGGACCTCCAAAGTCCATAAAAAGCATTTTTTTTTTAAATTTCGGCGGGATATGCAGATCCGGCAGAAAATGACCAAAAAAAAAGCGAAGCGTGGCTCCCACGCGTCGTTTATTATCGTCCCCCCGGGTGGGCCAAGGGCATTGTTTTAATAATGGAGGGGGAGGGGTGCACGGGCCCCCTCCTGGGGCTCACTACAGCCCCGAGGACCACCACCTTATAGTTTTCTAAATGGGGGGAGGGGGGGGGGAGGGGATCTTGGACATCTATAAGAAATGGACTCATTCCCACCTCCAACGGGGCAAATTAAAACAAAGGAGGGGGGCCGCACAGCCAACCTCTTGGAGCCAATAATGGCCCTGGGGACCGCCACCCCCCAGGGCCACACCCCCGGGACATTGTTGTTTGCTATGGCTAGGCAGGAGCACGGCTCCCACCAAGCCATAGAAGACACTGCTCCGCTTCGTGCTAGTGAGAGCAGAATTGCTTTTTGACAGAGGGAGCAGCATATTAGCAGCTCGCTCTGTCCAAAAGCAATGCCGGGTCCCGCAGGAGGAGGGGAGCAGTCAGGGACCGCCAGGCTCCCCACGCGGTCCCCAACATGAAAAAACTGTGTGTCCTGGGTGGAACCAGGGCTCCTACTATTGTGGCCAGGCCCCAGGGGATGGGGTCCCCGGGGCCAAAATCAGCACGGAGGGTGGCTGCATAGACCCCTCCTTTGTTTTATGATTTTTTTTTTTTTAAATAAAGGGCAGGCTCCAGAGGATGGGGTTCCCAGGGCCAAAATCGGACCAGGGAAGGGTGGCCACCTCGGCTGCTCTCTTGTTTTATAACTTTAAAAAAAATAAAGGGCAGACCCCGGAGGGATGCGGTCCCCGGGGCCAAAATCGGCCCAGGGAAGGGGGACATAAGCCCCTCCCCTTTCGAACAGATTTTTTTATTTTTAAAAGAAACACCGGGCCACGGGCCATAATCGGCCCAGGGAGGGTGGGGGTGGGGGGGGGGGACGCAGCCCCTCCCCCCCCATCTCAATTTTAAAGAATACCTGGCCCCGGGGGATGGGGTTCCTAGGGCCAAATACTGCACAGAGAGGGGGGGCATACGGCCCCCACCCCTCCTTTATAATAATAATAAAAGAAAAATGCTATCGGCATGATGCCGGAGTCTGCAGCACTCTGCAATCGCACCTCCTGGTGCTCTTCTGGTTGGAGGATGAAGTCCCTTGACTGCTAAGGGCCAACAAGACCTCCTGTTACCTCCAGTAAGTCCCACACAGCGGGTATGCTGAGAGGTGGTCGGAGGCCACGCAGCCTTTCTCTACCACTGTGCAAATGCTCCTTTTGGCGCACTGCTGGTGGGGGGATGACGTCCCCTTGCCTCCTGAGGGCCTCAGGACTAAAGTGGACTTCATACCCCAACTAGTAGTGCGCCAGGAGGTGCGTTTGCAGAGTGGTGGAGAAAGGGAGAATGGCCTCAAACAACATCTCAGCAATACAGCTGTGTGGGACTTACTGGACGAAACAGGAGGGCTTAATGGCCCCCAAGGACCCTTGGCGTCCAAGGTGACTTCATCCTCCAACCAGCACTACGCCAGGAGAGTGTTGGAGAAAGCGGGCATGGCTTTCAAAGACCTCTAAGCAATTGCGCTGTGGAACTTACTGAAGGTAACGGGAGGAGCCCAGACAGTGGAGGAGCTCCTCTTCCTTAGAGGAATGTGGAGGAGCATAAAAGATAGGCATGATGATTGATTAGCCTTTATTTAAAGGGGTGACCACTTTTGGCAGAAAGGAGGCCCTTGTGCGAAGCATCACTTTGTCAGGATAGACTGAGGTAAGGCGGCTTAGATGTTAAGGCCTGCAGCTCTCTTACTCTGCGGGCAGATGTACTTTTCACAAGGAAGCCTGTTTTCAAGGTTAGGAGCCTGAGGGGACAATTGTGTAGAGGCTCAAAAGGAGCACATCAAAAAATTCAAACCAAGTTTTTTTTTGGGTGGGGGAGTTTTATGTAGCGCGAAGTAGACCCGAAGGAATCAGGGCAATTTACATGAGCACCAGTTACGTTACAGAGGGAGACATTCATTTTTTGTTAGGCATGAGGAGATTAAGTGATTTGCCCAGAATCACAATATGTTTAGCGTCCCTGCCGAGACTTGAACCCGGTTCTCCAGCTTCGTGGTCGACCGCCCTAGCAGTTAGACTACATTCTCCCACCAAGTTAAGGCCCCACTGAGGTATAATGAATGGTGAAGGAAGGAAGAGATGAGTAAGACCCTTGAGAGACCTATGTACAATAGGGGACTTAAACAAAGAGGATTGATCAGGCAACCGGATGAAAGCAGAAATGGCAGCTAGACAGCTCTTAAGAGTGCTAAGATCAGAGCCCTGCTGAGCAAGAGAAAGAATGAAAAGCAGAACCTCAGAAAGCGGGGCAGAAAGGGGATAAACAGATGTTTCTGCACACCATGCCACAAATGTTTTCCAACGACAGGTGCACACCGTCTTGGTGGAGGGATGCTTGACTGCCAAGATGACATTACAGACTTCGGGAGGAAGGTCAAAAGCTGTCAACTGTCGCCGCTCAACTTCCATGCAAGAAGGTTCAGGTGGAGAACCCTCCCCTGCAACAGAAGATCCTTCCGAAGGGGCAGCCTGATCCAAAGGATCGATTGCCATGCTCAGAAGCTCGAGATACCAGACTATCCATGCCTAGTCTGGAACCACAAGGATGACTTGGGCCCAGTCATTCTTGACCTTCTTGAAAACTCTGGGTAGGACTGATATGGGCAGAAAGGCATACAGGAGGCCTGAGCTCCACTCGAGACGAAAAGCATCTCCAAGCGAGTGCCGCCTTGAAAACTACAACAGTGTTCTCTGTGACGGCGAACAGATCTAATCAAGGTTCCCCCACTGCTGAAATAGAACTCAAACCACTTCCGGATGGAGATTCCATTCGTTATCTGCTAGGCATCTTCGGCTGAGTTCTACTGCTGTGGCATTCAGAGAACCCGCCAGATGTTGAATCACCAGAGAAATGCCCTGGCGTTCTAGCCATGTCCAGTAGCGCAGGGCCTCTTGACAATGGGTAAAAGACCTCACCCTGCCCTGTTTGTTGCAGTACCACATGGGGGTGGTATTGTCTGTCAAAACTTGTACCAGCCTTCCCTTGATAGAGGCTAGAAAAGCTTTCAATGGCAGTCGGATCAGCCAGAGTTCCAGCATGTTGATGTGGAGTCCGGATTTCCGCCGGAGACCAGAGACCCCTGATCATCACCACTCCCAGATGGCCGCCCCATCCCAGAAGTGAGGCATCTGTCACTCCTGTTAGATATGATTGAGAAAGGGAGATGGGTCTGCCTCTGACACAATTGCGTTTTGTGATCCACCACAGCAGATAGTTCACAGTACCCTACGAGATCTGGACCAGGTCAGAGAGCTTCCCATGATGCTGCACCCACTGGAACTTCAAGTCCCACTGCAGAGCCTGCATATGCAATCTGGCATGCGTCACCAGCAGGATGCAGGGCACGAGGCCCAGCAGCCTCAGAGTGAGTCTCGCGAAACCCAGGCCAGAGGCTGAAATACCGGCATCATAGCCTGAATATCCTAGACTCGTTGCTTGGGAGGATAAGCCCAAAACTGCACTGTGTCCAGAACAGCTCAGATGAAAGGGAGCGTCTGAAAGGGAGTCCGGTGTGACATCGGCACATTGATAGTGAACCCCAGCGTGTGCAGACGGTTTTGCCGTAGTCTGGAGATGGGAGACGACAACCTAGGGCGAGCCCTCCTTCAGCAGCCAGTCGTTGAGGTAGGTGAAGACTGGTACCCCTGACCTATGCAGATGAGCTGCAGCCACCACTATTACCTTGGTGAACACACAAGGGGCGCTGGTAAGGCCAAAAGAAAGCATTGGGAACTGAAAGTGCTTGTGGCCTTCCCTAAACCGCAGAAAGCACAGGGGGCAGGCAGGGCGGGAATATGGAAAATAAACTTCCTGCAAGTCCAACACTATCATGCAGTCTCCTGGGTCCAGGGCAAACAAGACCTGAGCTAACGTGAGAATTTTGAATTTCTCCTTTTTGAGGAAGAGGTTCAGAGTTCGAGGATATGGCGAAGGCCCTTGTCCTTTTTGGGAACCAGAAAGTAGCTGGAGTGAAAATTACATTCTACTTCTAGCACCGGAACGCTCTCTATGGCTCCCTTGGCCAAGAGAGCAGAGATATCTTCGGTGTGAAGGGACAGATGATCCTCAGTCAGCAAGTCGTGAGATGGTGGCACAGGGTAGTTTCAAAAGGGAGGGGGTATCCCCTCCAGACAACCTGCAGAACCCACCTGTTCAATGTTATAGAATGCCAGTGGGGCAGGTGATGGCGAGTCTTGCCGCCAACTGGGCGCCCATGGTGGTAAAGGGCTACGCAAACAAATGATGGACGGAATGCTGAATACATCATGCATTCACCCCTAGTCAAGAGATCTGGGTTAAATCCATCGTTCTTTTGCTCACCGTGCCACCCCAGTTTAGACCCAGCCATATGCAAATCAGTCTTGAGCCTGTTCCTCATGGGAACAGTCCAGCCCGAACTGCAAAGCAGGTCCTCCCTGGACCGGAAACAAGCATCCTGGGACCAGTTTCGGCGTATTACCCCTCATCAACCAGGCTAGCTTCAATCCAGTGGCACAGTGAGCAAGGGACCAGCTGCCCTCCGCACCACCACTGCTTAAGAAGCTCCAGCCTCCGTAGCCACTGTAGAGTGAAAAAGCAAACCAGCATCTGGAAACCTACACAGGCCGCTGGCCTCACACAGGCCCTCACACCAGTTCACACACTGTTCTTCATAGGTCTGGTATTCTAGAGGGTCCAGTGACCTCTTCCAGTCTTCCCAGAGGCCTGGCTGATAAAAATAAGGCTCTAGCTATGATCTAAGAGGCACTGCTCCTGCTCTGTGTCAGAGTCGGGCAGTAAAAATGGGGATGGCGCCGCTCGGGGCCGCTGGCAGCAATGAGGATGGAGCCGCTGAGGAGCGCCGGGGGCACTGGAACCAGCATTGGCGCGCCTGGCGTCAAGAATGGATCCCTGGGGCCCAAATAGGGGCCAGAGCAGTCAGCGTGGAAACAGATGGTGCCCCTTCTGACACCTGGGACACACAAATGAGGCGCATGGCCACATAGAATTCTTAATTGGGTGGGGCTGGCTCCAGTCTTCGGAAATTTGGGGAGGCGTGGAATCGGTACAGGCGCAGGTTCCGGGGAACGAGGCCTAGATCGCTGGGGCTCCCTTGTCTCATCGGACGACAGAGAAGGAGAAGTCAACTTCTTGCTCTTCTTTTTGTGCCACCTACATGAGTGTCCCGAGGACTTCGAATGGGACGAGGACAACTTTGGAGTAGCATGCCATGCCGCTAACAGATTTATGGACCGCTCCTTCAAAGCATTCGGAGCCATGGCCCGGCAATCAGAACACGCCTTGGTGTTGTGGTCGCACACCAGACACCACAGACAAACTAGGTGCACGCCTGTCACCGACATCAGTCGGCAACAGGTGCCGCAGGACTTAAAATCTGACTTACGCGAAAACATTCCTCGACACACCAGGAAGTAAACCTCAAAAATAGGCAACTAAATCGTTGAAAAAAGCCTGTCAAAATGACAGAGGGGTAGCTCTTCTCTGGGTCAGCGTTGGTTGGTGAGGTAGAAAAAGAACTGACGTCAGCATGCCTGGGTGGCGCCAATGTAGGTACTGTGATGTCATTTCCGGCATGAACAATGCCGACGGACACGGAGCCGTTTGATTCCATCTACCGGCGCACAGAGGTACTGCTCACGAAAAATCTTCCGGATCCAGTCTAATGGCTTGTGAAATTCTAAGGTAAGAAATCTCCAATAGATATGCTTTATAAAAGGACCCCTTGAATGGCCATTTTAAATTCTAGAAAGAGACAATAGGAGCTTCTACTTGTAAAATGTCTGGGGCTACTTCTGGTGATCTATAATGCCTCAAATAGTTATCTTGTGCATTCAGGTCAGTGGTCTAGCCCTGACATAGCTCTATATAAGAGAAGTCTCTAAATATCTTGTGGGTTTGGCACATTAGCGAACCATCTTCAGCACAACGCTTTGTAAGTGATTGCTTGTCTATATGGCCTTTGTTTGAATGAAGGGATGGCATCTGCTGTGCCTCCCTTTGATAAAATTAGATTTAACATTTTCTGCTGAGCTTCAAGTTTACAAGTTGGAGCAAGGACAACTCCCACATTATCAAACATTGGCAATAACCATGCCCTGCTAGATCAGATGAACCTGCTACAGCATTGATAACTTGGTTCGAAACCATCATACCTTAATGAGAGACTTCTCTAAAGTAGCCCCTACTTTCTCTAGGAAACTTTTCAGTAAAATGCTAGAGGGAGTCCAACAGGATTGTTCCCTCTCAAGTAATCTCCCCGGTAATGCAGTGGTAATGGTCGCTTTCATAGCTTTTGGAGACGTTCTACAAACCTTATGGCCAAAAGTATTTATCCTCTTGCTTTCTTGCTTTACGGTCGAAGCATGGGAAGTGGAATTTCTTCTCTGCAGAGACAATTACCAAGTCCTGCTGAGTAATTGCATGAAGGTAAAGAGGATCCTGTACAGGTGGCTTACATTTTTTTTGCAGTCTGGTTGGCAGCTCTCAAAGCTGCAATCGAGAAACATTATGTTACTGCAATCTCTAACAAACATGGACCAGAGAGAATTTGTGGTCTTCTGGCCACATGTTGAGCAGTTTTGAAAAGGACACAGGAATTTGTGTATTGTTAGAATAGGGATATTAATTAGCACCTCTCACCCCAACCTCATTTAACGTAGTGATGTCACCAATTGAAGAGATCCTTCACGATGGAGATGGACAGTAAAGGAATAGTTTCTAATGAAACAGTAAGATCACCATATATCAGCTCTTCTAGGCTAGAGCAATGAGAAGGAATCCTATATCTTCTAGGGCAGCGTTTTCTAACTTGTGGTCCAAAGACCCCTAGGTGTTCATGAGGCCTTCTGTAGGGGTCCGCAACTTCAAAAAAATTAAATATTAAAATGAATCATTTAAAATTAAATACACCCAAATAAGGAAGCAACATTGAAAATTGAACACGTTTGATATATTTAGTTGCGAATTACACAATATTTGAGCATTTTTTCATGTGTACTTGTTTTTATATTTTTCTGTGCTGTTTTGATGTCCAAATCATCGAAACTGCTTAGGCTGGGGTCCCTGGTTTCCAATAATGACTCTGTGGGAGTTCCTGGATTCCACTAATGATTCAGTGGGAGTCTATTGAAGTCAAGAAGTTAAGAGCCACTGTTCTAGGGCGGTGTAAAACAATGTCTAGCGCCAAGAGAAATTCAATGCCTTAGGGTGGCTGGTAAAGGAGAGGAAGGTGAAACTACTAGTTGAGGTGCAAAAAAAGTAACAGCCGAGTGTGGAGCAACAAAAGATTGACAAGCAGCTGCACGAGTAAGCAAGGCAGGTGGTGGTGCAACACGGTGTGGAGATGCTACGTCTGACAACAAACTTTATGGTCTCATAGTAAAAATGCCCTAAAGCATTCAGAATCCAAGGTGTCAGGGACTGTTCACTTCAACCTGTGCACCCATTCCGCTGAATGATCCAGAAATCTACTGGACATTGTCACTTTTGGAGAAGAGACTTGCTTTTGAGTCGAGTGTTTCTAAAGTCAATTTTCTTGAATCCCTTTAGAAGCGGGGCCTCACGATGTGGTGCACTCTAGATGAAATGAGCAGTACGAATAAAGGTACTTGCCTCCAACTACAATTCCCCAGCATTGTTATCCTTCATAGATTAACATGGGTCAATTATTCCCCTTTGTCAGGATGGGTACCCCTGGAAACAACGTAAGCAATGTTAACTTAGCAATGTACTTTACACTCAATAACAGACGTTTACATAGACTATTTACATCCAATGCATGTCACTGTAACTGATCCAAACCACCCTCAACCTTCTCTCAAACAGAGGCTTCCAACTGCCAGATCTTGTAGTCCGTTAAGTGATCTATTCAGTAATTGAATCCCCATAAATGAGCAGATGGGCAGGTTGCAAATGAATCTATGAAAGACATCAAGGCCGAAGGAACAGAGTTACAGGTAACTTACTTCTTCAGCATTGGATCTTTCATAGATTCACATGCTTGAATTAAGATTAGCAAAGCAGTCGACTGAAAAAAATTAGTGGAAGGTGCCAACAAAGCTTACCTTAAACAAAAAGGTTTCTAAGCATTGTTCATCCCACTCCTGGTTCCTTATCAGACTCCATAATTATGTAGTAGTGCTTTGTGAAAGCAAGTGTCATCTTTCATGTCACTCCTTTGCAAATATTTAAGTGTAATTCCTACAAACAGCACTGTTGTAGGCATGATTGTCCAAGTTAATTGACCGGTCTTTTTTAAGAGGTTGGCCCATAGATGAATGAGCTAATGTAATGCATGACAGTCTGTCTCGCTACAGTTTGTTTTGATATCGGTCCTCCCATGTTGAAGGACCAAAAGCTATGAATAACTAGTCAGTTTGATGGAAGTCTTTAATGTTGTTGATATAAAATTTAAGGACCCTTTTGATGTTGATGGAATGTAGCACCCTTTCAGCTAATGTGGTTGGATTTGAATAAAAACATAGGAAGAGAAATATTCTGGTTCAAAAAGAACGTTGTAGGTACTTTAGGAATGATTTTAGGATTCATAATCAATATACAAGATTATCCTTAGACAAACACATAAAGGGTTTTCATGCATGAAAGAGCATGAATTTCACTTACTATCCTAGCTGACATGGCAGCTAGCAAGAAAGCCATCTTCAAGAGAGGTGCTTTATGGTTATCTTGTCAATAGGCCCAAACGGCGCACACAATGAGTTCTTAGGATTGCATTTACCTCAGACGCTAATTTAACTTGGAGAAGAGATTCTAAATTGTTTTTTAGGTCAATCCTAGCGGCAGTGCGCATGCACTGCTCGCTCTGCGAGGCATGCTGTATTAGGATATGCACTGGAAGCACAGCCCACTCTCCACTCATATTTGTCGTTGGCTTGTGTCAATGTCCTTCGTAAATGCTGGCTTCTGATTGGTAAACAGGCTTGTTAGTCCCTCCTTAGTACCACCTTGTCTTCATTTGTAATCTCCCATGGCGACTGGCCCTTTTACTTCGGTTGT